>JACXGI010001112.1:0-31233 GCA_016801175.1 Esox masquinongy
GGAGGATCTTGTCAATGATCTCAAGGCAGCTGGGACCATAGTCACCAAGAAAACAATTGGTAACACACTACGCCGTGAAGGACTGAAATCCTGCAGCGCCTGCAAGGTCCCCTTGCTCAAGAAAGCACATGTACAGGCCCGTCTGAAGTTTGCCAATGAACATCTGAATGATTCAGAGGAGAACTGGGTGAAAGTGTTATGGTCAGAGGAGACCAAAATCGAGCTCTTTGGCATCAACTCAACTCGCCGTGTTTGGAGGAGGAATGCTGCCTATGACCCCAAGAACACCATCCTCACCGGCAAATATGGAGGTGAAAACATTATGCTTTGAAGGTGTTTTTCTGCTAAGGGGACAGAACAACTTCACCACATCAAAGGGACGATGGATGGGGCCATGTACCGTCAAATCTTGGGTGAGAACCTCCTTCCCTCAGCCAGGGCATTGAAAATGGGTCGTGGATGGGTATTCCAGCATAACAATGACCCAAAACACACGGCCAAGGTAACAAAGGAGTGGCTCAAGAAGAAGCACATTAAGGTCCTGGAGTGGCCTAGCAAATCTCCAGACCTTAATCCCATAGAAAATCTGTGGAGGGAGCTGAAGGTTCGAGTTGCCAAACGTCAGCCTCGAAACCTTAATGACTTGGAGAAGATCTGCAAAGAGGAGTGGGACAAAATCCCTTCTCAGATGTGTGCAAACCTGGTGGCCAACTACAAGAAAGTCTTACCTCTGTGATTGCCAACAAGGGTTTTGCCACCAAGTACTAAGTCATGTTTTGCAGAGGGGTCGAATATTTATTTCACTCATTAAAATGCAAATCAATTTATAACATTTTTGACATGCGTTTTCTGGAATTTTTTGTTGTTATTCTGTCTCTCACTGTTCAAATAAACCTACCATTAAAATTATAGACTGATCATTTCTTTGTCAGTGGGCAAACGTACAAAATCAGCAGGGGATCAAATAATTTTTTCCCTCACTGTAAATGTTGAGTAGGAGAAAATGATTATCCATAGTGAGTGTTCTTGTGTGTTTTGTGAGTCAGTATGTAAAAGGGATCGGAGTACAAGACAGGTAGTTTGTTTGACTGCCTGTTGGCCTGGGGGTATATGTATTTGGGCTGAGCCCCTCATTGGACTGGATGATTGTTTAGTTGGTAGTTTGCTCACATGGCCAAGCCAGACCTGTCTGATTCCCGCCCTTCTCAGCTGACTATGCCATTGCAGAGCTCTTCACTGTGTAGTCATGTGTTTCCATTCATTACAGTAGAGAGTGAAGCAAAATAAATGTAATGCAAAATGTGAAAACAAAATGGTAGGGTGTAAAAGTGTCGTACATAACAACTATGTAATGTTGTCTAGGCAAAGTTTACTTCTCAATATTCAAGTAAGTTAAAGATGCAGTCTGGGACTTTTGTTTTTAACAAAATATTTTTTTTAACTTCCCAATTTGGGCTGGGTGTGTAATATGTTGTTTATGTGTGCATAATAAATAAGTTGAATCACTATCATATCTAAGTCAGTATGAAATTGCAAGTTTGAAAACATGCTGTTTTGATGACAAGAGCAAGATGAATCAACCATCTTGTAAATGGTAACAACCGGCTCTGCGACAGATTAACTTACCCGTGCTGGTTCCTATGCAGCAGTCTAGCACATACACATACCAAGCATCCACACCTACTTGACATGCCTAGGGAGTCGAAAGACCCCAATCAACACCCGCAAAACATTTAAATAAATAACAACACACACAACAAACAAGACACCAGCAAGTCTGGAGTCTTTAAGGCAGAATCCAGATCAGCCACACAACCAGGTGGACAAGGACACAGAAGACCAGATCCTACAATCCTGCATCCTACAATCATTGATCACGGAACCACTCCTGCAAAACCCCAATCCAGCATGAGCGCAGCCTCAGCTCTACTGAGAAAGCTGAACATATCCCCCAAGACGCTTTCCCACCATTGCAAAGTCGCTAGTAAAATAGAATCCCAAACGAGTGGGTGGGGCCAAAGGTTCCTCATCAGACAGCGGCATACCCAATACCATTCTAAAGGATAACAACTGAGAGATGAGTGGGCCATAACAAAAAATAAAATGAAAATACAAACTCTGCAAAATGGAAGCAGAATAAACACGAGTATGCAGCCTAGCTTCATCCAGCATCTGTAACTAGCTACAAATACAAAGAATAGTCAAGGAAAAAGCAACCTAACGAACCAGATGTAGATGCAACATACCCGATGTAGCATAATTGCAAAGGACATATTGTCAACCCCCAAAGATAAATAGATATATACCACAGCACACCACATCGACCAGCAGCGTAACGAGGCGTATATGAATAGTACGAGTAGACTTCAGGCTGCATCCACTAGGACTTTCAAAGACTAAATTCGGTTACAGAAACTTTGCCTCCCATTACTATCACTAGATACTGCTATTGTGTGCGTGAGGCAGTGTTGGATGCCTGGCAGCAAAGAGCTGGTGTGAGAGGCACTGGAACAGAGCCCCCCTAAATAATATGCAAATTTTGACAAAACTGGCTAGCCTTTGTTGGGAGACAGACAATCAGAATGGCTGTTCCTCCTGTCTGTGTATCCCTGTACACCCAAGACAGTGCTGCCAGCTCAAGCTTGGTTTATACTTCTCCGTAGATGAACGGAGACGGCTCTGCGAAAGGAAGCAGAGAAAGGGTTTTTACGGCTGAGTTAAAACACTGTGGCTCGCAGAGGAGCTTTCATGCACACCTCCCAATTGTTAACAACGTGTATTTTGTGATGCTGGGCATCTAACAAACACAGATTGGACAAGCAGAAAGCTATCCGCCATTAAACTGATGCATGCAGCCAAAGCAAGTAGAGCTATAATAATTCTCAACTCATTCAACTCATAACTTCTTTCTCCTTTCCATTTTTCTACACACAACAATGCAATGAGCAGCGCTACTTCTCTTTGTTTACCACTCCTTGCTCTTTCCGTTTCATCACTGTTTTGTGTAGATTCTTGTTTAATAAATATGACACTACCCTCCAGTGCATCCAATTTACATGCAAGTACACCGATCAGCCATAACATTATGACCGCCTGCCTAATATAGTGTAGGTCCCCCTTTTTCCGCCAAAACAGCCGTGACCCATTGAGGCATGGACTCCACTAGACCTCTGAATGTGTGCTGTGGTATCTGGCACAGAGGCGTTAGCAGCAGATCCTTTATGTCTTGTAAGTTTGTGAGGTGGGGCCTCCATGGATCGGACTTGTTTGTCCAGCACATCCCACAGGTGCTCCATTGGATTCAGATCTGTGGAATTTGGAGGCCAAGTCAACACCTTGAACTCATTGTTGTGTCCCTAAAACCATTCCTGAATCATTTTTGCTTTGTGGCAGGGCGCATTATCCTGCTGAATAAGGCCAATGCTATCTGGGAATACTGTTGCCATGAAAGAGTGCACATGGTCTGCAACAATGATCAAGTAGGTGGTACATGTCAAAGTAACATCCACATGTATGGCAGGGCCCAAGGTTTCCCAGCAGAACATTGCCCAAAGCATCACACTGTCTCCGCCGTCTTGCCTTCTTCCCATAGTGCATCCTGGTGCCATGTGTTCTCCAGGTTAGCGATGCACACACACCAGGCCATCCACGTGATGTAAAAGAAAACGTAATTCATCGGACCAGGGCACCTTCTTTCATTGCTCTGTCGTCCAGTTCTGATGCTCACGTGCCCATTGCAGGCGCTTTCGGTCTGCGGCTACGCAGCCCCATATGCAACAAAGTGTGTGTTCTGACACCTTTCTGTCAGTACCAGCATTCACTTTTCCAGCAATTTGAGCTATAATAGCTCGTCTGTTGGATCGGACCACACGGGCCAGCCTTCACTCCCCAAGTGCATCAATGAGCCTGTGACCCTGTCGCCGGTTTCCCACTTTTCCTTCCTTGGACCACTTTTGATAGGTACTGACCATTGCAGACCGGGAACACCCCACAAGAACTGCAGTTTTGAAGATGCTCTGACCCAGTCATCTAGCTATCACAATGTGGCACTTGTCAAATTCGTCAACTCATTTTTCAAGCTTCTAACACAAAATTTGAGGACAGAATGTTCACTTGCTGCCTAATATATCCCACCCACTGACAGGTGCCATGATAATGAGATTATCAGTGTTATTCACTTCACCTGTCAGTGGTCATAATGTTATGGCTGATCGGTGTATGCTGGCAAGCACTTATGCCAACGTCTACGGACAGGGCCCACTCATGCCCGCACAGACATTGTTGCAGTACTATGTAAAGCCCTCCACTTGTCTACAGTGAACGACTTTAAATAGTTCCATAACAACATCTTTGCGGGTATGAGTGGGCCTTGACCGCACAATATGTCTTTTCATTAACCTAAGTATCCCTTATCATTACTGTGCTCAAAAATCGTATTGACATCATATTACTCGAAGTTGCATGAAGTCACTGCACAACACTCCAAAACCAACTCATACCCCTCCAGCAGGAAATCTGAAGAACAATCCAAGACAAACCGATGGCATCACCACCACCAGGCAGCATAAACCTCCCAGACACCAGGGTGATTCTCAAATTTCCGATACCCAACAAGACTGCACGTCCGCTCATGCAAGTCATAGACAGGAATGACAACAACAAAATAACTCCAGACGAGGGCACCCCCATGCTAGTCAAACCAGCACATATCAGACTGAATGAGTAACTTGACGATTAGATAGTCATACGGAATCTGATATTGTGATTGGAGTGGTACCTGGCGCCAGCTGATACTTCTCTGACCATTGACCACTCGGATTTATTGTCTGAACAGGCTATGCTAATTTAATCCTCCTGAAGCAGGCAATATTTGTAGGCAATATTTGTAGGCTGTTGGCATTCAGTGACATCTGGAGAAACGTGAAGAATCATGTTAAAGAGGCTGAATCTGGGATGGCCAGCGGCTGCAGTGAGTCAGGTTGGGAACATGTTTTTTTTATGTCTGGTTGTCTTGTCAGTACCCCTCTGGACTTACTATTTGTTTCGAATTAAAGCATCAAAAAACCTTGTTGTATTTAAACACGTGGTATGTTTGTCAGTTCAGGGACAAAACATTTTAATTTGGGCACAGCCCTACTTTTGATAATCCTCCCGAAGGTCTCTGTCTGTTAGATGGTGTCAGTCTATGTGAACAGCCCATGGCTGGAGTTGCTAAATTCAATGATGATCATCTGCAACATCATGTTAAGAACATTTTCTGGGGCAGGACCCCCCTCTGATGAGCCATGGGATTGGGGTAGTGCAGTTACGGTACCAGGTGGTGACAGAGCAGGTTGCATTCAAACTGTAAAAGTTTGTGAGGGGTCCTTTGGGACATGTCATATTTCTTTCAGCCATCTGATATCAAAAATGCACTGTTGCGCTTAATTCACCAAGGTGTTGGAGTGGTGGGGCCCTTTTCTCTTCTCAGTGATATGCATGTGAAGTAACTTGATTCCCTTGACTGTTTTCAATTTTTCGATAGATATTTTTTAGATATATTTTTACAGGCATTTATTCTATATTGGAGACAGTGGTGAAAGGTAGAGGTGAGAGTTTTTTCCGCTGAAAGGGCAGTAAGCCGGAATCAAACCCATTTTGCAGTATACGTGCACTCTTGGCTGCTGCTTAAACTGCTAGACCACCCTGTCTACATATAATTTATTTTATTCAGTTTCTTTCTGCTCATCTTAATCATGGTGCCAATAATGTTGGACCTGACTGTCTCATTACGGTCCATTTAAAATCCTTGAGATGGTGATGACAATCAAATATGACTAATTGAATAAGTGAAAGCGGATGATAATCTAATCATTTTAAGTCTTACATTTGCCATGTTAACAAGTTCAGGAATTTCAGGAACCATTCCCATAGAAATAATCACTTGAAATGAAAATATAATCTATCATGTCATCATTTATTGCAGATAATCAGGCCTCAGCTGTTTTAGAGCGGTAGGTAGTCTAGCTGCTAGAGCATATGACCAAAGGTTATGCTCATTCTGGCACATCCCTGCACCTATCCAATTTGGAGGGGTTGGGTTAAATGCAACATTTCGGTCGACCAACTTAGTTAGTATACACATGATTAATTTGACACTTTTTCTTTTTGCTCATATTTAACATGGTATGAAATCTGGTGACAATTTTTGCACATTATGCTGGCAAACAGGTTGCTGGTTCAAGACTACAGAGTAATGAGCCCTTGAGCAAGGCACTAAACCCCCTTAATTGGTCCCGTAAGGTGAAAAGCATTTACTAAATGAATAAAATGTAAATGTTCACTCCTAAAATCGGTCTCACTAAAATGCCATTGACAGTTAAAGCACTGTGTAATTTGGGGGGATATTTGACACTTTCTTTTGCTAAGTACTCATTTTCGACTTTCTTTTAACACTAGTTTTCCTCCTTGGAGTCCCAGAATCGGTGTTCTGGAATTTCTAGCCCTCCCAATGGTGCTCATGACTCCCTTCTTTTACCTCAGGGACTAGCTTGTTGTTGTGGGAGATGAGATTTGCGTTCCACATGGCACCTTATTCCATACAAAGTGCACTACTTTTGACCGGAGCTATATGAAACTTTGTCCAATGTAGTATACTACATATGGAAGCGAATGTTGACTACCAACTTCCTTTCCTTTGTAATGTGTTTTCTCCCCTGTTGGCTCCATCTCCCTTACTTTATTATGGTAGTAATGTCTTTTCTCTTGAACCCAATGAACAGCATCGGGGAAAGCTATGTAAAGAGAGGAGTCTCGATGAATAAATGTCTGCGAAAGGGGAGACACATACCACGAATAATGGTGGTACTTTTCTCTCCGTATCTTTTCTCTGTATCTCTCTGGGTGCCCTCGTGCTGTCTGCTGTGCCCCTGTGTTTGTCCTCTAAATTGAATTATCACAACAAAAAGATAAGACTCTCTCTCGCATGCCCGCCCACCCGCATGCATGCATGAACGCACACCCACCCACGGACACGCGTCTTTATAGAACTTACTTTTCAAACTCCGCCGGCTTCAAAAACTGTTGCTATGAGACTGCTTTAGGCTTTCCTAAATCGAAGGGACATGTCGGTAGTCAGGCAAACTATGTAATTCTTCCCAGACCAAACATGGTCCAGTGCTAAGCTAATGAGAGCATCTCATTCTCTTTCTCATCCCTCCAGTCTCTATCTCCTCTTAGACGTCCCCCCTTTACCTGCGCAGATGGTTTCAGAGGATCCTCCGAGTCTTAATTATGCAGGCAATTACTGTGAGAAAATGTGCTTTTAAAGTGGACCGATATATTGTCCCCTTTCGATTCAATGTGTTTATTAGAGTTGCACCTGATTTCTGGGACCCAGGTGCCTCTTTCTGCCACACCGTCCTTTATTTTCCATTTTGTGAGTCTGTCACAGAGATCTGAGGGGAGATGACTCAAATTATTAAGTCCCATAAGTGCTGTTATTATTGTAATTGCTACTGTGTGCAGCATTAATGAGAGTTTGCATACTGTAAATAGGCACTTTTTAGTAACAACGTGGATGATAGAAAACACAGAACTCCTTTGCACACCTGCGTTTTTTTTGGGTGAAATCGGATGCTCTCATAATTTTTGTTGACTTAAAGTAGGCCTAGCTCAAGTTAGGTTTAATAAGTTTTACTGGAATGGAACAACCCCCACTTCCTTGTTGGAATACCAAATCTTTCAAACATCGACATCATTGTGGTCGATTTATTTCTGATACTACTGCAGTTTAATGGAAGAAGTAAGGCTTAAGAAGCTTGTTTGGTTTCAGAACAGAACAAGTCCTGCCGAGAGCTCGCCTATTGGAATCCGATTCAAACACAGTACTGCGGTACAACTGTGCACTTATGTGCTGTGTTAATCCATCCCAGCACTGTTCTAACACAACCTCTGGGCCGAGCCACTCTCCAGCACTCTTTATAATGAGCAGCCTAATCCCGTTGAAAAGAAACTCCTCACACGGGGCACCATGAAGTGAGGCGGGCAGTAGGAGTCGTGCTTCGATTTACCACAGAAAGCCCTGGGCAAACACAGCAGCTCGAGAGGATGACACCGACAGGGCACGTTAGCCTTCAGTCTGAGAGAGAGGAAGTCAGGGAGGAAAGAAAAAATAAAAGGGCAAGCCACAGAATGGGGTGACAGCTAGAATGAGAGTTGGGGAAGAATATATATATATATATATATAGAGAGAGAGAGGGAGATGGGCGAAACAAAAGAGAAGACTGAGGAAAATAAGAAGAGGGAGACTAGGGAGAGAAGAGAAGGGCCCATGGCGATTCGCTGAGCTCCGGCAGCCAAGAGGACAGGAAGCTCTGAGCGGGCCTATTCACAGCAGGCAGCTGGTAGCGCCTTATACTGTAAACTCCTCTGCCTCACAGGAACATGGCTTTATTCAGTGTGAAACTGAGAGTACCTCTTCATCTAAAAGATGTGACGGTTTTTGGAGCAAAAAAATGAAAGCATAATTCATGAATGGCACATCAAAGGGAATAAGACGTTTCATTGAAAGGTTAAAACCCTTTAAACAAGCCGAATTTAACTCCAGGGATTTTTGTCCTACAACGACATGGACATTTAAAATGGCTTTTGAGTTTGCAAATATGAGACACACATGCTTAACTATGGTGTCAATTGAAAGAGTACACATTGGGGATTATGGAGGTATCTTCAGACAAATATGGTAAGTGGTTCAGTAAGATCTGAATTTTTGAGTGCACATACCAATTTTACTTACTCAAACATCTTCTGAGGGCAGAAAGAAATGTGATTGGTACAGGTGAACACCCAATCGAAATGGAGAGGAGGAGGTGCTCATGAACACTTCAAATCACATTTGAACAGATCCAGAATTATGCAATTCTGTTAACGTCTGTGAAATAGTAAGTTTGACTGTTCTATTATAATGAACATTACTTGATTATGTGCTAAATGTGATGTAATGTAGCTAACATTCAGTGGTAAATTTTGGGTCTAGATAACATTCACTTGCTCTTTCGATCCAGCTTGAAATGTTCATGAGCACTGCCTCCTCGCAACCCACATACAGTATAAATGCTGTGGGGTAGGAATAATTAGTATTTCCAAATACTGCAAATATAACTTATATCTGTTTAGTTTTAATACATTTAATTGTCTGTAGGTAAATTAGTGTCATCATTCGGCATGTTGTATTTAGTAGTGTTTTATTTCGATCCTCATTAGCCACTGTGACAGAATAACTGATTATTCTTTCTGGGATCCTGAAGAGAACTACACAGGGATAGGTCAAAATCCTTCCAGGTCATTTCCTTGAAGTTTGATGGTTAGGTACAGAGGAGAGAGAAGCGCCTTTAGATAATTTAGAGTGAACAGGAAACGAGAAACAGCGGGAGAGCTTATCAGGGGCATGATGTAATGTTTACAGGATTTTTAATTAATTATGAAAATGTTTCTAAAGCAGGAGGCATACTGAGAAGTGAAATTAGATCTTTACGCTTATTGCAGGCTCACAGAATACGCAGTGTGCACCCACGCATCTACACACACATACCACACATCCAATTTTACACATAAACATTTACAAAAGCAGGCAATTCCATTCAGTATTTTTTGTAATGATCCTATTAACTAAGTAAAAGGTTAACCATATTTTGATCTTGGCCTTTCATATAAATAATGATAAAGCATGTCTAAGTATGCTGAAAATGCTTAGGCTGATCCTCATTTGTAAACATTGATCTGTCAGAAACCTGGCCAACAAAATGTGCTCAATGTACTGTATGTTTTCCAAACCGCCAATAATACAATTTTGACATGACATTTCAAGGGTCTTCATTTATTTGCACAATGTGTAGAGGCAAGTTATTGGCAATAGCATTATGTACAGTAGTGATGGTATTCAGTCATGAACGATTCAATTGAGGAAAAATGGATTTCTCTTTAGGAACAGCAGTCTTTCAAAGTAGGAGCTTTAAGCTTCCGTGACCCTAATTCAACTGGAATTGTTTAACGTTGATTGTATGGAATTTCATCAGTCAGAAAGGCAGTCAAATTCCTCTCTGTTTATACTTGATTACCCATCACACCAAACCTCGAAGGGATTGAAATGGGCATCAAGCAGACTCCAATGTTCCACCTTGGAAGACAACCTGTGCCGTTCTCCTACTATCTGCTTCAGGAGGATTAGAGAGCTGGATATTTTCAGAGGAGAGAGAAGGGAGGCTACTGCCAAGCTTCTCTTTTCCCCTCGGACCCGTGTGTCGAGAATAACCTGCAGAAGAGGGAAGAGGGCCCCGGTAGCCGTGGACAAGACGGGCTGCTTTCTGCTGCAGCTTCGGATCAAAGGAGGGGAGCTGAGAGCCATGAGTCCCCCATGGGGAGAGCTGGGATTAACTGGATTAGCCCAAACGCACCAGTGATAGGACTCCGTCCTCTTGGACAAAATAGGCGAACAATAGCTGCCATGGCAGCTGGAATAGGCCAATGTAAGGAGGCCAAATGAACAGGGCCCAGCATTGTCTGTGTAATGCAACATTTATAGGGCTAGTTGTGCATCCCAGATGGCACACTACATCCTATTTGGTGCACTCATTTTTAACCAGGGCCCTGGTGAAATGTAGTGCACTACGTAGGGAATTAGGGTGTCAGACGGAATACATAATGGGATCAGAGGGGGACTGGGACTGCAGCACCTTCAAGCTGCCCAGATTTCTCACTGCTTTTGTTTCACAGCATGCAAAATGGATGGTGGATGGTCCTCTTTCTTGCAGAGTTATATTCTTTCTCGACTCCTTCGAAGCAACGTCTCATTGATAAAGTATCCAGCATTTGCATAGCCTAATCTGATTCTCAAACAGTGCCCCAGATATTGGACACTGTTCATCACAAAATTATTCTATTCTTCCCTTGCATGGATAAATAATACGGCAGGTTTCACAGAATCCAATAATAAACAATTACACAGGAATATAGCTACCATTCATACATTTGTTTATGGAGCATATTTAAGGTACAGAGGAGGGAACAAAATGCGCTGGCATATGGATATTTAATCCATATTTCTCTACTTGCGCATTGTGTAAGTTATGGTTGTTGGCATCAGTGTGTTTATTTTATTTGTGGCTGGTCACTGTTTCTTCCAAGTTGTTCTGCGCCATACAACAGGTCAAACAGTAATGTAGGGGTGGGAACCTTGACATCAGAGTGTAGATGGATTTTTTTCTCAAAACTCATGCCTTGGGAATGAATGAAGAATAAAAATTAATGTGCTTCAGGTAACTTGAAAATGGTCTGCCTGTTTGTTACATTTCTTCATGGGTATTTCCTCTAGGTCCTCAGCTCCAACTCCAGGATTCACATTTTCTATTTTATTTGTGTTTCTTTTTTTTCTTATTCGTTATTTTTACGTTTTATGTCGTAACTTTTCTCTGTTTCTCTGTCTGAAAATGTATATAATGTATGTAATGATGATTATTTACCTTTGTAATATATATTTGAGTGCTCTGAAAAACGTGAATTTGTCTTCATCATGTGACATTTAATAGGGGCCAGGTGTGTGGTAGCAGACCACTGGCCTTTCTTCACACTGATGATTTGATATTTTTGCATTCGAGCCTTAGTTTTGAACTTTATCCTCATCACTGTATAGGTCTCTATTCTCAGCAGTATTTTCATTTTGAAATGTACACACCTGAAACTGACACTGGTTGTAAAGAATAGGGACCTCTCGGAGAGTGCAGATGGCCTTTGTCTATTTCTTTTATCTGTGTCAGTCTCCATTGGGCTACATCCTGAGTGAAAAATGTCACAATGCATCTTCTTGTGTGCATGGAATATGTCCCCCTACATGTACTGTATCTCAACACAAGGCTACGGAAATGCTGGGGTCACACGTTATTAGCCATTGTCATTGCCACTGTCACATGACATCTGTGTGGGGTTTAGTGTATTAAGCAGGAAGGATAAGTCACCTGAGACCTCCGACCACTATCACTCACACGGACAACTGTGCACTTTGGTTAAAGTCCAAATTCTCTTTATAGTGCACTAACAGTCGAAAGTAGCACACTGTAAAGGGAAGAGGATGCTGTTAAGAAAGTCCCCTGGAACACATGCTGCTGTAGTCACCACTTCGTACAGAGCAGGCTCTGGCAAATGGGACGCAGCTGCACATCGTTTTTTGATTAATTCTCGAGTCTTGTGTTGGGTCGGTTGTGTGTTAGGAGTCAACAGTGTAATTTATCAGTGCCTTCGTCGGTTTGCTGGTCTCTGTTGACACTAGAAGCAGGTGAGTCTTGGTTTGTTGGGGTTTACAATATATTATTTGGTGATAGGTAAAAAGAAGATGGGTTAACAAATCTAAAATAACGCTCCCCATGTGTTCAATGCATTCTCCCACAAAAGGTTTGTAAACCACCATTTGAAAATAAACGGTGGGTAAACTGCAAATGAAAATAAAAAAATGTGGATGAACTGTAAAAATATGGGTGAACTTTAGGTCCCTCTAATACACTGGTCTTAACCTGGAGTCTTATCAAGAGGTAGTAAAGATGTGAGAAGGGAAGTGATTAACGGAATAGTCTCTCTAAAGCTACAGGGGGAGATGAGTGAGGTGCTTGTATATAAGCCCCATCTCTTTCTTAGTAAAAAAACAGCAACGGTTGAGTAAATATGTCTTACCTTTAACATCTAAGAGATTCTTGGTTTATGATTTGATATGAGTTTTTAGTCTATAGTGAAATGTATAGATTTTAGTGTAAATCACCAGATTAGTAGGCATTACCAGGCAGCTAGTGCTAAGTGCCTAGAGCCGCCACCGCACCCTGTTCTTAAGCTTTGTCTCCTGTGTTTGTGTGTGTGTGTGTGTGTGTGTGTGATTTTTGGATTGTCTCTGTGTGTGTAAAAGAGAGTGTGGCTTTCATGCAGCATGTCACATCCAAAAAGAAATACATCTCTGTTGTATGGGTGCGACCAAACAGAGGTAGCAACAGGAACTCCATGCACACACGCATGCACGCATGCCACTTGAGCAGTGCATGCATGCACTAACTGGAAGGAGAAAGGCACACACTCACACAACGGTACGGTATGTTGAGCACGTAGATATTACAGTTCAAATGACCTTTATCTTAAATGTCCAATCCCACGCCTTTTTGTCCACCCCTTACAACATTATTGCCTCCCAGTAAAGGTTTGCTATAAGTGCTTATGATTTTACACAGCCACGGTAAAGCGGAAAAACAGCACAGTAAAGAGAGAGTGTATCCCAAACGGCACCTTATACCATATATAATGCACACAAAAAAAACAAGCCATGTAGTTTGGCCCTGCTGTGGGAGTGATTCCTTCTCAGTGCTTGCGGCCAAACAGGCCTCCTATTCCCTCTGTAGTGCACTTTTGAACAGAGCCTTCTGCAGGCCCTTGTTAAAAGTAGTGCACTTTAAAGAGAACAGGGTGCCATTTAGGGTTTCAGACAGTGGGATGGAATCACTCCCACAGCAGGGCCAAACTGCAGCTCCATCACCAGAATTATGAAACCCAAGGGAAGATGACCCCCTTTTTTTATTTTGTTCTGAGAAGTAAGGACAATCATCCCTCTTGTTATATCTGCATTTTTTCTTTTACCCCTTCAGTCTTTTTTCGTTTATCCCTGCATCTGCTTCGTTTTTCATGTATTTCGCTGTCTCTCACTGTCTTAACCCCCCTTCCTCCTCCTTGTTCTACTTTTTTGTCCTCTCTCTCCTCTCCCTCTCTCACTATAATAACCAGTCTGTTTCTGGTGGCAGTGGTAAATGCTTCTCCTGTATGCCCTCCATCTCCTCCCTTTCTCTCCCACCAACAAAAAATTACCAGCTGGTTACTATAGAGACGTGTTTATAAATGCACTTTTCTGTTTTTATGATTCCCAGTCTGCTCCTTTCCTTTCTCCTTCCTGCTTCCTCTTCCCTAACTGGTTACTCTTTGCTTTCTATGTGTGTTTCTTGCATCCTCTTTTCCTGCCTGCTTACATGGCTTTTCTTTTCCTAGGCTGTTATCCCAGTCTTTGTTGCTTTTTTTTCTTTTGTATGTTCCCCGTGTCTTACTCTAGATCTCTCATTATCCCTCTGATTTTCTTGCCTTCATCAACCCAGTGAATTGCTATGCTAGGCTCATTACGGAGAATTAATGGCCAATTTACACCCAATACTCAAATGAGCGGCACTTAAATAGTGGCTTTCCAATGAAAGCTACTGTTGGTTGTTTATATAACCATAGGGCTTTGTGCTTTGTCTGTCTTAGTGGATGAAAAATGCTAACCATTGTGCTACTCTTCATAATAATACCTGTGTTGGTTTGTGCCATACATTATATTGTGCCAAACACTTCTAACCAGAGCAGGGTGGGGGGGTGGGGGGGGGTTGTAAGATGATAAAAGCAGTGTTGTCTTTCTGGACCGTCGTGAAAGGATAATGAATATGTGATTTGTTTGTATACACATGAGCAGAGAATGAAAATCTGAAAGTGAAAATATATATTTGGTTGTAGAGCTCCATCTATACACACTGTCTCATGGTAGTGCTCCAGCTGGGATGGTGGGTCCGAAATATGTCTATTTGCACAGTGGTAGTATTGAGCACATCAGGGAACAGTGTCATGAAAGGTTATTGAAGAACATTGTCACAAACTTCAAATGTGCTGGGGACACGGTATATTCTTGTCTTAGTGATATTACAGTTGATTTAATAGTGTACGCTTTACAGTAATGAGTATGCCTATTAGCAACAGTAAAAAAATATATTCAGTGTTTGTGCAATATGTATAAAGAGTTGACCGTCACCAACGTTGTAAAAGGAAAGGTGTACAATCAAAAATGCATATAATTTCTGTGGATAATCCTCTAAGAACACCAATGGTCTGAATAATCCTCATGTCATCATAATCCTTCTAAATGTTATTGGAGTTTATATGTTTGTGAGATGGCAAAAATAACGGAGAAAGAATTGTGGTTGAGAATCCAAAACTTACATAAGCCTACTGCAGTGTTCACCAACAGTTCAATTGCAAGCGTCTTGTATGAGTTCCAGTGCAAACTGTCATAAACAAATCTCAAGTCTCAGTCATCTCAGGCTCCCAGCTACTATCTAATCAATGCAACATCAACATTACCCCAACCTCATTTAGACATTATTGTCTTAAAAAGCCAAACCTAACACAATATCTGGCAATACACAGAATCTTGCCCGTCTGGCTGTATGGTGGGAGCTTTTGATCACTCAGTTGCTAATAATGAATCTTGTGGGTATACTGCAATACTTCAAACTTTCCCAAAAGCCTTCTCAAAACTGCAAAGTAGACTTACCTGGCAGAAGTGCAGTATATCATAAGCATTGTTGGCAGTAATGCGTTACAAAGTAACACGTTATAGTAGTCAGACTACTTTAACAGTAACAAGAAACGCAACACAGTTATTTAAGTAATCCCTTACTAGTTAATTTTTTAAATAACACGCCACTCAATTTCCCTCAGTGCAACCAATGTAACTTTACATAGCGTTTATTTTCTCCAGCAGCAAGTGGCAACAAAAGGATGCAAAGATGGCAGCACCAGCACTTCCTGCTAAAGTTCATGATACACCAACCAAAGCCACACTCCCAGCTCCCATTAATTTCAAATCGATATGTAGCGTACATGCCTGAACAGGTTGAAGACCATGCTGTATGTAGCTCAGTGCCTTTGGACAAACCATGAAATAATGTCCACAAAATTGTGAAACAAATTTGTTCTAGCTGTTGTGAATTTTCTTTCTGCATTTATAATTATAAGTTTGTTATAATAAGTCAACAAGTAACATGAATTAAAATTTAGATTAGAATTGGTTCTCAAATGGCCTACTTGGTTAAATGAAGGTGAAATAAACTAAATTAAAATGTGATATTTTTTCTTGGAAATCTCATGAGACTCTCTGGGTAGACAGGCTGCTCTGGGTAGACAGGCTGGCATAAGACACCCCAAAAGAGTCAATATATCACAAAAGATTCAAAATATCAGCATAATATAGATGTCTTCTAAGTAAGCCTACAGCATTGGAAATTCCCCTTACTGAGCTCAGGACCTAGTCAATACAATCACAGAAAACCTTTCTGATGTCACCTCAGTGAAAGTTAACGAAGTCAATATTGTGCTAGTTAGGTTGTAATCATTTTGCTGCTGGTTAAACACATTATCGTGATGAAACTGTGTGAAATTATATCCAATGTTATGTAAGCTAGTTGGACAGAAAACGGAATACAGTTGCCCTATGTGTAATAGCAAGCAACTTAGGCTAATAAAGTGTTATACTCAAGTGGTTGACTTGGGCTGGAACGGTGCAGAACAGCATTCCAGTACATCTTATTTCAGGCAAACAGCGTTCTGGTGCCTTTTTTAGGGCATGCCTTATTAACACATACATTTTCATGAACATACCCCAATGTGCGATATGTCCGTTCCTGCACTTATTTTATCGAGTCAAGCGCTGGTTATACTAGCCTATTTCATTATATGCATAATATACTCATAAAGGGATGACATAGCTGCATACCTTTATCATTTGTGCGTTTCTCCTTTTCTTTCCTCTTTTTCCTAAACTGTGCACCTGATGGCTTAAACCATTTCCTATCTGTTTGTGTTCATTTGGCACTCAACCACTCAAGCATCAATACATTACACATCACCCAGCACTGTCAACCCAGAGTGAAGACTAAACCAATTCACCTTGATGATGTACAGACTGGTTTTATATTATTCTTAATGATTTCGCACAAACCAGAAAAAAAATGCAACAATGTGTTTGTGAAACTATATATTCACAGTATTATGAATGAATTCTGGTTTATTTGGTAGAAAAGTAAAGGCTTTTAATAATGGAACGGAGGCAAGGAAAAAACAAGAAAACTACCAGAAACGGGCAGGCAGGCAAAAACACGGACTGGTGGCAGGGACAGACATAAACGAAGCATCAAACACAATGACTAACAAAGGGCTAACAGAAGAGGGCAAACTAAATAGGCTACGGCAAAGAACACAAGCAAAAACAAAACATAAGGCTACACTCAAAAACAAAAAACAGTACCCCCCCACCCCCCAAGGCACAGATACCCGGAAGCGCCAAAACACAACAAAGGGGAGGGTGGGCAAGGCACCAAGGTGGAGGCTCCGCCTCAGGACAGGGACCGGGAACAGGAAAAGGTGGAGGCTCCGCCTTGATGCAAGGACCAGGAGCTAGCGGTGGAGCCGGCGGAGCAGGAGGGGGACCAGGAGCCGGAGCAGAAAGAGCAGGAGCAGGGATGCCGGGTGGGGCTGGCGAGGCAGGAACAACGGGCCGGGCCGGCGAGGCAGGGTCTGGGCTGCCGGGCGGGGCCGGCGAAGCAGGGTCTGGGCTGCCAGGCTTCACCGGCGAGGCAGGGTCTGGGCTAAGACCCTGCCCAGACCCTTGCCCTCTTCTTCTTACAGAAGAGGGTAAACTAAATAGGGAGCTAACGAGGACAAACAAGACACAGGTGCAAATAATAAGGACAGGCTACGGAAAAGACCACAAGCAAAAACAAAACAAAGGCTACATTCAAAAACAAAAAAACAAACGGAACAGAACCTCACACCCATCTTATACTTCTGAGTGGGAGACTTTCCCAGGCAGTAATCTGCCTAGCTCACTAACTAGCATCAGGGCACCTACTCCGACAAGGTTTATTAACCCACAGTCCCACACCATGGCATGATATCATTTACGTGACGTGCAAATGAGCAATAGAAAACCAATCACGCAATATCACCATTACGACTTTTTTTGTGCGGGTGCCTCGTGCTGCCCCCGGCAAGATGCTGCCCTGGATGGCTACCCATGTCGCCTATAGCTAAAACCACCACTGTGTGGGAATAAAGCAGACACAGCAAAACTGAAACAGGGAGACAGGGAATCGAATAATAATGAATAAAATGCTTTATTTCAAGGTACTTGAAGGAAGCATTTAGATAAGCCTGATGATGCAATTGGTAATGTACGCTTTGCCTTAACAGTACACTATAAAAATGGATTTGTTCTAGACTAGTATACTCATACCATATCTATCTAAAACCATTACGAAATGTGATAATGTATTATCCTGACAGATTCAGAAATGTGTGATTATCAATGTGGGAAAAAAAATTTAAGTCTTTATTTTCAACATGCCAATATTTATAAAATAATGAGACAATCGACCAATAGAACAGCAGGCTAACTACAGTGCAACCTGAGTGCTGAAAATGACAACCTGTTTGATAGCTAGCAACCTGTTTTATTGCTAGGCAAAATCCATGAAAGCTCAGGTTTGAACACTGATCCCAAGAAGATACCATTACAATTTATTGTCTAGTTCAAGACATAAATACAGCTACAAGCAGTATTTCTTTTCTACATGTGCTAATTAACAGGTACCAAACAAATAAGCTGAAATGTGAAATGGGCTTATGCGGATTGATTAGCTTCTCATTAGCTAATGTTAGATAATTAGAAGGTGGGTAAACTTTTAATTCCTCTGGGGAATTGTGTTAAAATGATCGATGTAAACCAAAACATGTTTAAACTGTATAATTTGATTTATTTTTAGTTGGAGAAGCCTAGTATAATCTTCTACTGTATGAATTACACAAAATCCACATCAATTCACTCCTCCCAAAATAGTTTATTTGGAGTAGACACTAATTTCAACAAAGATACAAATTGAAGATGCTAATTGAGATGTGTGATCTTAATCAATTTAATATGTACTATCTGATTTAGACTGCACTGAAATTGTGTCGTACACTACTGAAGTGCACCGGTGTGGATATACTGTATGCGATAATGAACAATATACGTACAGTGACAAAATAAAGGAACAACGAACAGTAGAGTTACTGGGACTCTACTGGAGGGATGGAACACCATTCTTCCAAAAGATATTCCCTCATTTGGTGTTTTGATGTTGGTGGTGGAGAGCGCCGTCTAACACCTAGATCCTTTCTTCTTGCCATCTTGATCCAAAATTGAGATAAACTGGGCCTGCTAGCACCTTAATACATGCCACAGAGCATGATAGGATGTTAACTACTTAATTGTATCAGGCAGTACCTATATGGAAGCATCTGCATTCATTCCACCCTGTCCAACCACTACTATCTCCCTTATATCTATGTCTTACTACACTCTGTAAAGCAACATTTGAAAGTTAGTGTTAAATACTTGCCCAATTCAATAGCAAAAATATGTAGGTTTTTAATTTATTATGAATAAAATACATTAATTGCACTACCAAAGCAAAATTGTTTGGGGTGAGTCTTTCTACAAGAGATGCATGAGTTAATGGGCATTTAAATATGTTCCTTCTGCTTGGAATCTCTGTCTGTGGTTACTATATTCCTCAGTCAAAATCCATGGTACTGAGTAAATGTCTACGACCAGCTTTTAGAAAAAGAAAAATGTACACCTCTGTACTCCTCCACCTCAGCGCAAGAGAGGTAATACAAAACAGGTAAAATACCAATCCTGGTTTTAATAGCAAATGAAGGCCACTAAATTCAGGCATACTGTAGAGGGAGTTAATTGTAAAAATAGATGGTTATGGTAATAATCAAAAAATGTATTGGAGATGCTACAAATTCTAAAGTGACACTCATGAAGGTCATTCTCCAATTTCCTGACTCACAACACGTGAATCTCTGTGTTGTGATAACATTACTTACGTTGGTCACGTCTGTAAAATGTACTTTCACCTAAGACCCTTTCCCACCATTTCTGATGCAAGGAAAGCTTATAAATGCATCAGTTATCTCCAGAATTTATCATGGGAATGCAGTACTTGTGGGAGTGCATGCTAACACAATTCATTAATTATAGCTCATTCAAAACAGTGCTGCAAGGATCCTGACAGAAACAAATAAGTCTGTCCACATGACCCACATCCTTGCAGACCTCTATTGGATTTGTCTCTCAAAGAATGTAATTTAAAATTCTCCTTGTATGCAAAGCCTTAAATGGCATTGGAACTGCCTACCTGTCCGATCCACTCTCTTACTATGGAAATCCACTCACCATGCCAAACAGCTTCATGAACCAAGGACTCGGCTCCGAACAACGGGGGTGGCACGTCTTTTCCTCCCATGCTCCACGCCTTTGGACCTCCCTTGCTAACAATTTTAGAGCTGTTCAGACATTTGGGGCTTTTACAGCAGGCCTTCAGACACATCTTTATCAGATGGCCTAGCCTTCGTCTCCTAGACTATAATCATGATATGGTTCTATACACTTTTATTATTCTTTTTTTATTTCCATTTCATCCTTTTATGCACTTGTATTATGAAAAGGGCTTCATACATATAATAGATTGGAGGGCCAGGAAGCAAGGAATCTACTGGGGCTGATATATTCCTATGTGTGAAAGGAATAGAGTTTTTCTGTCATCCATTGACTGGGACTAGATATGGACCAATAAAAACCTACTTCTATATAATTTGTCTTTCATTGGTTTGGACAGCAGGCACTTCCACATGGTAGCAAGTTGGGCTCAGGTTTTATATAACTGTTCAACTACTTCATTTTTATATACGTATATCAAGATTTGTGTCTGGGTGAGTGTGAATGTGGGTTGCTTGGTGTAGGTATCTGTATGCAATAGACAGGGTTCTATGATGTGCTGGGTGGGGCGTGAATGTATTGTGCACCTCATAATCTTTTCCTATGGCAAGATATGGCTAGGGATGGTATAGGATAAAAGCATAAGCTATTAATAAAATTGATTTGCAGGAGGGAATCTTGAGTAAAACTAGGAAGGTTCTGAATATGGACTCTGCAGGAGCTACAGTTTGCTTTGTAGGTAATTTATCATGGTTCAGGACATATTTATTACCAGAACATAATGGTAAGAATTTATCAATATTTCAAAATAAATTTAAAGACAGTGTTAAGCATCCCCAAATATAACAAATCATTGGAATTGTCTGAGTACAGCCAGAATTCCAATAGCCTGATTGATAAAAATAAGAACAGTGGCTAAAGAGAAGGATTATCATATTTACTTAATAAAAGAAACCTATTCAGAGAAGTAGACTAGGAAAAAGAAAGGGGTGCCACAATGTATTTTTATCTTGGGTTAAGGAATTTTAAATGAGTTATGATACTACTTACAATTAAACTACAATTGGAAGTCAAATCTGTTAACTGGATCCTTAAGGAAGTTTTTAAATACTACTTGGTGACCCAGTTAATAAGAGATGGAGTCAAGACCACAACCCTGGAGACCCAGACCAAGACCAAGACCCAAACCTTGGAGACCCAGACCAAGACCAAGACCCAGCGGGTCAAGACCATTACATGACCAAGACCATTTTGAAAACAAAAAAACAAGACCAAGACTGAGACCTTAGACGGTCCAGTGTTTCCTAAACATAAAACAATGAGAAAATTAATATAAGGAAATAAATTATTTTATTTTATAGGCCACAGCATAACATTGTTCAATGGAAGTAAACATACTTTACCAGATTAAATTACATTACTGATTATAACAGAAATTATTAGGTTGAAATTAGTTTACAAACACTGAAATAAGAAAAAAGCTATGTGATTGACACATCCATACATGTTATAGCTTATTTTCACACTGTTGTGCTTAGCTAGCTAGCAAACACGTTAGCTAACTGGCTAGGTAGTGAACTAGATGGCTAACATTAACTTTGCTCAGTCAGGTTTGTTCTGGATACTCATAGTATTGACATAAATGGCTGTGGGTCAAAATTGGAAACAACATCTTCATGTAAAGTTTCTGGCCACAATGAAAAGTTTTGTGTCCATCACATAATGTTAACGTTGGCCAAATTAGCTAGTGTAGCTACCTAGCCTAGCTAACCAAGACTTTAGCTTGGTAATATATATGAATATAATTTTACAGCAGCCTGTAATGAGTTATGTCAGCAGTATAACTGAACAAATCATGATCACTTAAGATAAGGAGGTGCGTATTAGCTAGCTAGCTATGATTTACCTGCAGACATCAAGGGTTGCAGGCAGCTGCAGACCTGTTTGGTGCCAGTTCACATGCAGTTCAACAATGCAGGATAGAAAACACGCGAATACAGTACTACAGGTGCGCAAAGGGGCTAGCTAGCCTATATGAAGAATCAGTCTCGTTATACAGGAGACCAAGATCCAGACCAAGACTGCAACACCGGAGACCGAGACGCAGACCAAGACCCAAACCCTGGAGACTCAGACCAAGTCTATATGGTCTCGAGTGGTCTCAAGACCGAGACCGCAAGACTGAGGCTCCATCTCTGGTTAATAAATACTTACTCTGGAAACTTTTATGACAATGTAGGTAATCTCAAAGATACAGACAACGCCAATGCAAAGATGCATGACTACAATACAGTTTTGCATGCATCAATTGTACGTAAAGGCAATCATACTACAAATTACCATCCGCTGGCGCTCAAGGACCTCAACCAAATATTGTTGATATGCTACAATTGAAGTTTGGCTTAATGATATACCTAGAGGAAGTTCAATCAGTCTAGGAGGTAGACTTTTTTTCTGATATCCTTCTCCAAGGTGTTAAAAGAAAAAAAGTATTTCTTCAATAATGAATGGTAGAAGAGTCATCAGATATCCATACAGATTAATATGACAAAATCTAAGGAATTAAAAATTCAGACATTAACAATTTAGAAACAAAAGAAAAGGAATTTTAGGAACATGTGCAGGAAAGATCAGAGTTTACAGACCTTTAAAAAAGTAGTTTGGAGGGAAAACTAATTGGAGGGAGAATGAGGAGATGAAGACGTTCTTGTCTCTACAAAAGAGATATTGAATAAATAACATATTATACATAAATAATATATTTTGTAGGCATGATCTCCTAACCTAAATAAAAACAATTTCATTACATTCTCCCCACACTACAACGTCTGAATAACTCATTCACACATAGCAAACTGACATCTGATGTCTGATTTCTCGAACCTCGTACTGATGCAGAAGCCCGGTATAAAGACCCTGGTGTAAAGACCGTGGAATTTTGCTCACTAAATTAAAAATACAATATTCCTTGCAGACAGGTTTTATGAAAGGAGACATTAGGCTATTACAACTATTACACATTTTAGAACAAACAGGCAAATTTGGAAAAATCTTCGTAACAGATTTTGATAAGGCCATTATTTGGACTTCTTAGAATTCATTTATATACAATCAGGGGAGAAATTGTCTGATCCCCTGCTGATGCACGTTTGCCCACTGACAAAGAAATTATCAGTCTATAATTTTAATGGTAGGTTTATTTGAACAGTGAGAGACAGAATAACAACAAAAAAATCCAGAAAAATGCATGTCAAAAATGTTATAAATTGATTTGCATTTTATTGAGTGAAATAAGTATTTGATCCCCTCTCAATCAGAAAGATTTCTGGCTCCCAGGTGTCTTTTATACAGGTAACGAGCTGAGATTAGGAGCACACTCTTAAAGGGAGTGCTCCTAATCTCAGCTTGTTACCTATATAAAAGACGCTTGTCCATAGAAGCAATCAATCAATCAGATTCCAAACTCTCCACCATGGCCAAGACCAAAGAGCTGTCCAAGGATGTCAGCGACAAGATTGTAGACCTACACAAGGCTGGAATGGGCTACAAGACCATCGCCAAGCAGCTTGGTGAGATGGTGACAACAGTTGGTGCGATTATTCACAAATGGAAGAAACACAAAAGAACTGTCAATCTCCCTCGGTCTGGGGCTCCATGCAAGATCTCACCTCGTGGAGTTGCAATGATCATGAGAACGGTGAGGAATCAGCCCAGAACTACACGGGAGGATCTTGTCAATGGCATCAAATCAACTCGCCGTGTTTGGAGGAGGAGGAATGCTGCCTATGACCCCAAGAACACCATCCTCATCGTCAAACATGGAGGTGGAGAATTATGCTTTGGGGGTGTTTTTCTGCTAAGGGGACAGGACAATTTCACCGCATCAAAGGGACGATGGACGGGGCCATGTACCGTCAAATCTTGGGTGAGAACCTCCTTCCCTCACCCAGGGCATTGAAAATGGGTCGTGGATGGGTATTCCAGCATGACAATGACCCAAAACACACGGCCAAGGCAACAAAGGAGTGGCTCAAGAAGAAGCACATTAAGGTCCTGGAGTGGCCTAGCCAGTCTCCAGACCTTAATCCCATAGAAAATCTGTGGAAGGAGCTGAAGGTACGAGTTGCCAAATGTCAGCCTCGAAACCTTAATGACTTGGATCTGCAAAGAGGAGTGGGACAAAATACCTCCTGAGATGTGTGAAAACCTGGTGGCCAACTACAAGAAACGTCTGACCTCTGATTACCAACAAGGGTTTTGCCACCAAGTACTAAGTCATGTTTTGCAGAGGGGTCGAATACTTATTTCACTCATTAAAATGCAAATCAATTTATAAAATTTTTGACATGCATTTTTCTGGATTTTTTTGTTGTTATTCTATCTCTCACTGTTCAAATAAACCTACCATTAAAATTATAGACTGATCATTTCTTTGTCAGTGGGCAAACATACAAAATCAGCAGGGGATCAAATACTTTTTTCCCTCATTGTAACCTCCTAAATTTCTGAGAATCTCTCCTAAGATGGATAAAAATTCTGTACAACATGCTTTTATCAATAACAAATAATGGAACATTATTAACTATACATAATATTGAGTCATTGCAGCCCTACCACAAAACTTGAAGCAGCAGTAATTAAAACAATCATGACACAAAATTACTAATATAAACCATAAAATGTACCAGTTGGTAACTGCTTATTTGAGGAGTCCAGAGAGAACATTAGGGCCCTGATTAGGGCAGTGTTTCTCAACCCTTGTGACGGTGAGGTGACGGACAGCTCCGTCATCTCCCGCTTTTCCCAGTTTCCCAATGTTCATGAACTCACCCCGGACTCCTTCATTTGTCTTGTCTCCAATTGTCACTCACACCAGGTCCCAATTAAGTATGTGTATAAATGTTTCTCCTCTGCTCCCCTCATTTGTCGGTCATTGTTCCTTGTCAACGTTTGTCCATGTATGTGGTGAGTGTTTTCAGTTTGTTAGTACCTTTGTTTTTTCATTTAGTTCGCGTTAAGTGCTCGGTGTTATTGTTTATTAAATTCTATACATCAACTGCGCCTGGTTCCTTCCTCTCCGCCACTACACCATTCGTGAAAGAATGACCTACCAAATAACGGAACCAGCGAGGTATACCAGGGAGGACACCGAACTGTGGAACCGCCACCTCCTCGAATTCATGCTAGGCACAGCGCGCCTCCGTCAGCTGGAGTGGGAAGCTCCCCTCACCGGGGCTCGTATTGAGCAGGCGATAGTGGAGGGGTGCGGTCGCCTCCAGGTTACCGGGACCAAGGAGCTGCTGGCCCGGTATCCGTTCTGGTTGGAGAGGGACATATTCCCCTCAACCTGGAAAGCCCAGCCGAAAAGGGCAGCACCGCGAGGTAGGGCGAGGTGCCCAACACCGGGTCCATGGTTTACCCCTGAACCAAGGCCTCCTCGGGTTATGGAGACCCAGAGGCCTCCCCAGGAATTTTTTAGGGGGGCTAAGGGGGTGCCCGAGGGGGGCCTCGACAGCACCCCCTCTACGTCCGGTGCCAGCTCCAAGGTGCCGGCTGTTCCCTGGGGCCGCCCCAGTCGCTGCCCAGGAGCCGCAGCCGCCAGCGCCCCCTGCTGCCCAGGAGCCGCAGCCGCCAGCGCCCCCTGCTGCTTAGGAGCCGCAGCCGCCAGCGCCCCCTGCTGCCCGGTGGCCAACGCCACCAGCGCCCCCTGCGGTCCGGTGGCCGACGCCGCCAGCTCCTCCTGCTGTCCGGTGGTCGCCGTCGCCAGCACCTCCTGCTGTCCGGTGGTCGCCGCCGCCGCCAGCTCCTCCTGCTGTCCAGTGGTCGCCGCCGCCAGGACACGCCGAGGACTGGTCGCCGCCACCCGAGCCCGCCGAGGACTGGCCGCCGCCACCCGAGCCCGCCGAGGACTGGCCGCCGCCTGAGCCCTCGGCGCCCTCTCCTGCCCAGGAGCCGCCGCCTGTCCCGGCCGCAGCGGCGCCCTCTCCAGTCCCGGTCGCAGCGGTGCCCTCTGCTGTCCCGGCCGCTCCGCCGCCCTCTGCTGTCCCGGCCGCTCCGCCGCCCTCTGCTGTCCCGGCCGCTCCGCCCTGTTCCAGCTGCTCCGCCTCCCCGGCCTGTTCCGCCGGCTCCGCCTCCCCTTCCTGTTCTGGCGTCTCCGCCTCCTCTGCCGGTTTCCGGCGTGGATTGTTGGGGGGTATGGTTTTCTCCCACTCGCCCTCCCCTGCGGTTGTGTTGGTACTGTGACGGTGAGGTGACGGAGAGCGCCATCATCTCCCGCCTTTCCCGGTTTCCCAATGTTCATGAACTCACCCCGGACTCCTTCATTTGTCTTGTCTCCAATTGTCACTCACACCAGGTCCCAATTAAGTATGTGTTTAAATATTTCTCCTCTGCTCCCCTCATTTGTCGGTCATTGTTCCTTGTTAACGTTTGCCCATGTATGTGGTGAGTGTTTTCAGTTTGTTAGTACCTTTGTTTTTTCATTTAGTTCGTGTTAAGCGCTCGGTGTTATTGTTTATTAAATTCTATACATCGACTGCCACATTGCCTGCGCCTGGTTCCTTCCTCTCCGCCACTACACCATTCATGACAACCCTGGTCCTGGAAGCCTCCCCTGGATCTCTCCCTGTCCTAACATACCTGGTGTAGCTCATGAAGGACTTGATAATGAACTGATCATTTGAATCAGGTGTGACAGAGCAGGGAGAGATCTAAAACATGCAGGACAGGGGGGCGCCCAGGAGCAGGGTTGAGAGACACTTGCCTAGGGGGTTCCAGGTGCAATATATATTAATTATGCCTAACCCCACACCCACATTTTGTTGTTTTATAGACTTAATTTCATGTGCATGTCAAAAGCACGACTCTAGATTTCTCAAAGTCTTATTATTATTCACATTTCTTTAGCCTGCTCTAGGGTTAGAGACTAAATGATAAAAGTTATCAAAACAAACTGTTTAAGCTAGATAAACCAAACCAACTTCAATTCACTTGTTTAGGCCCTCCCAAGATTATGAAATGTTTATTGAGTATAAAATATTAATTAGCTGAATTTGCATAATTAGCATAAATGAACTCTAAAACAGTATCTCTTCAACTATTCAAGCTAGAGAGTCCAAACCAACATTGTTTTGTTTAACATGTTTAGGCTATCCAAACTTCAACTTCTTAAATGTTTACAAAATTGACTAAAAGTTTGGGGTCACTCAAAAAAAGCAAGCTTTTTGTCCATTAAAATAACATCAAATTCATCAGAAATACAGTATAGACATTGCTAATTTTGTAAAAGACTACTGCAGCTGGAAACGGCTGATTTTTAATGGAACATCTATATAGGCGTACAGAGGCCCATTATCAGTAACCACCAGTCCTGTGTTCCAATGGCACGTTGTGTTTACCAATCCAACTTTATCAATTTAAAAGGCTAATTGATCATTAGAAAATCCATTTGCAGTTGTTAGCGCAGTGCTAATTAAAGAAGCAATAAAACTGGCCTTCATTAGACTAGTTGAGTATCTGGAGCATCAGCAATTGTGGGTTCGATTTCAGGCTCAAAATGGCCAGATATTTCTTCTGAAACTCGTCAGTCTATTCTTGTCCTGAGAAATTAATGATATTCCATGCGAGAAATTGCCAAGAAATTGAAGATCCCGCACAACGCTGTGTACTAATCCCTTCACAGAACACCCCAAACTGTCTCTAACCAGAATAGAAAGAGGAGTGGGAGGCCCCGGTGCACAACTGAGCAAATGGACAAATACATTAGTGTGTCTAGTTTAAGAAAAAGACACCTCACAGGTCCTCAACTGGCAGCTTCATTAAATAGTACCCACAAAACACCAGTCTCAACCTCAACAGTGAAGAGGTGACTCTTGGATGCTGGCCTTCTAGACAGAGTTGCAAAGAAAAAGCCATATCTCAGACCGGCCAATAAAAAGAAAAGATTAAGATGGGTAAAGGAACACAAGACACAGAACAGAGGAAGATTGGAAAAAAGCATTATGGGCAGACAGATCTAAGTTTGAGGTGTTTGGATCACAAAGAAGAACATTCGTGAAACACAGACCAAATGAAAAGATGCTGGAAGAGAGCTTGACGCCACCTGTCAATCATGGGGGAGGCTGTGTGATGGTCTGGTGGTGGTGGCAAAGTGGGAGATTTCTACAGACTAAAAGGGATCTTGAAGAAGGAAGGCTTTGCAACGCCATTTTGCAACGCCATGCCATACCCTGTGGACGAAGCTTGATTGGAGCCAATTTGCTCCTTCAACAGGACAATGACCCAAAACACAGTTCCAAACGATGCAACAACTATTTTGGGAAGAAGCAGTCAGCTGGTATTCTGTCTATAATGGAGTGGCCAGCACAGTCACAGAATCTCAACCCTATTGAGTTGTTGAGGGAGCTGCTTAACCGTATGCTACCTAAGAAATGCCCATCAAGCCAATCCAACTTGTGCTTTAGGCGAAAGGTCTGCAAGGCTGTAATTGGTGCAAATGGAGGAATCTTTGATGAAAGCAAAGTCTGAAGGACACGATTATTATTTCAATTATTTCAAAAATTATTACTTGGAACCTTATAAATGACTACATTTCCTATTCATTTTTCTATATTTCCTATTCAAACTAATTTAATGCATGGTTTCATGGAAAACAAGGACATTTCTAAGAGACTGAAAAATATTGAACGGTAGTGTAAATTAGCCAAAGTTTCTGTTAATTAACCTTAAAACAGTATCTCTGGAACAGTTGAAGCTAGACAGACAAAACCAACTTTATTTTACAAGTCCCGGTTATCCCAATGTAACATACATTTTTTTAAACAACTTTGACTATACCAATTAGTGTAATTTGCATAATTAGCAATCATTAACAGAACTACAGTATACCTTGAACTGTTCAAGCTAGCGTGACTAACCAACATTGTTTCATGGCTTGAAATGTTTTTTTATGTAAACAAGCTGGCAAGCACATAAATTTACTTCTGGAGATTTTGTGTAATTAAGTTCTTGCACAAGGAATTTAACATTTAACACACAACCCTGATAGGCTACGTTGCACACAATTTGTTGCTTCCACTGTGCATGGTTGAAATAGGGTGCAGGGTTTTTCATCACCTAAGTGGCTTAGGTGATTGACGTGGTCAGGGGCATGTCAGGGGGCATGGCTATGCGCACAGCAATAGCCATGCCCAGAAATTCTAAAAAATGTCCATGAAGCTGAGAACAATTGCCCTGCAAATATTGCATATACATTCAGCATTTTAGATGTAGCTATAATCCCATATACAGTTGCATGCAATGGTTTGGGAACCCCTTGACAAATAACATATTTTTGTGATTTTTTTATTAAAAATATGTAAACACACTCTCTCTAGGACATGGAAAAAATACACAACATTTTCAGCAAACATTAATGCATAGTCACTATTTATTTCATGAATTGAAAAAAATATTTAAACCATTGTGGCATGTGCAAAAGTTTGGGCACCCTAAGAAGTCTCAGCTGTTTTTTACAAGGCAGGATTCAACATTAACGATGGCCCGCTGGTCCGGGGCCAGTAACACCTAACGTCGGGCCAGTGCTCAATTTCCCCATTTAAAATCATAGTATCATATAAAAATGTTTGCTTTTCATCTTTGTCACTGTTCCCGTTTGGATTTTTGCTTGTTCTCGCATTAAAATGCGTCTGTGGCGCTTCTCCCCCCTCGGTGTGGCGCAGTACCGTTGTCGTCTTTTTGACCAATACTATTTGATGGCTTGTGTGTTTTGACCAATCATAGTTCATAGTGCATTCTAGAGCAGGACCCAAATGTGGTATCGTACGAGGCAAAGCAAATTTGCTCATATTTGTTTTCGTGGAAAGAACAGGTTCCATTAGTCGAAAACGATAATGGCGAGGGACATGTACTGCTGTTCATGTTGTGCGTTTCCGATAAGGCAGGGTCGTTTATTAAGGGAACGAGCAACTACCGAAACCGTGTTTTGGTAGCCTAATTGGCTGTTGACACCCCTGTGGCTGCACCAATGAACATATGTCTGCTCCGAATGAATGAGGTGGCACGTAGCCAAACTAATTACGACTGCCTATCATGTTGTGAAGAGGGAGAAACCATTCACGGACTACGTTCATGACATAGTCTGTTGAATATGGATAGAGAAACCATACAGACATGGCTTGTCGACAGTAAGTGTCATGTTAACTACACCTGCCTAAGCGCTTGCTAGCAGTGACACACAAGAAGCCAGTCAACCAACTAGTGCAACTATTGCTCCATATTTGTTACCATAAATATATTAACTCAATTAATTTATGCTTTTATGTCACATCAAATAAGCAAGCATCTTCATGAAAATATGATAATATCGATATACAGGTGCTGGTCATATAATTAGAATATCATCAAAAAGTTGATTTATTTCAGTAATTCCATTCAAAAAGTGAAGCTTGGATATTATATTCATTCATTACACACAGACTGATATATTTCAAATGTTTATTTCATTTAATTGTGATGATTAAAACTGACAACTAATGAAAATCCCAAATGCAGTAAGACCAATACAAAAAAATGATTTTTAAAAATGTTGGCCAACTGAAAAGTATGAACATGAAATGTATGAGCGTGTACAGCACTCAATACTTAATTGGGGCTCCTTTTGCCTGAATTACTGCAGCAATGCGGCGTGGCATGGAGTCGATCAGTCTGTGGCACTGCTCAGGTGCTATGAGAGCCCAGGTTGCTCTGATAGTGGCCCTCAGCTCTTCTGCATTGTTGGGTCTGGCGTATCGCATCTTCCTCTTCACTATACCCAATAGATTTTCTATAGGGTTAAGGTCAGGCGAGTTTGCTGGCCAATTAAGAACAGGGATACCATGGTCCTTAAACCAGGTACTGGTAGCTTTGGCACTGTGTGCAGGTGCCAAGTCCTGCTGGAAAATGAAATCTGCATCTCCATAAAGCTAGTCAGCAGCAGGAAGCATGAAGTGCTCTAAAACTTCCTGGTAGACGGCGGCGTTGACCTTGGACCTCAGAAAACACAGTGGACCAACACCAGCAGATGACATGGCACCCCAAACCATCACTGACTGTGGAAACTTTAT
>JACXGI010001112.1:31333-53450 GCA_016801175.1 Esox masquinongy
CCTTCGCCTCTCTATTAATGTGCTTGGACACAGAGCTCTGTGAACAGCCAGCCTCTTTAGCAATGACCTTTTGTGTCTTGCCATCCTTGTGCAAGGTGTCAATGGTCGTCTTTTGGACAGCTGTCAAGTCAGCAGTCTTCCCCATGATTGTGTAGCCTACAGAACTAGACTGAGAGACCATTTAAAGGCCTTTGCAGGTCTTTTGAGTTAATTAGCTGATTAGAGTGTGGCACCAGGTCTCTTCAATATTGAACCTTTTCACAATATTCTAATTTTCCGAGATACTGAATTTGGGGTTTTCATTAGTTGTCAGTTATAATCATCAAAATTAAAAGGAATAAACACTTGAAATATATCAGTCTGTGTGGAATGAATGTATACATTATACAATTTCCACTTTTTGAATGGAATTACTGAAATAAATCAACTTTTTGATGATATTCTAATTATATGACCAGCACCTGTATATAGTAGCTAATATTTTGATAATTTATTAAAAAGTAATGATGTGAGTTGCATCATATTTATGTAAACATCAATTAAGCAATTGAGAAGTGAGAAAGAAAGTTAGCGTTGGACCCTGCAAGGCCTCAGACCTAATCAATACCTGATTAAGACTTAATCAGGTATTTAGGCCTAAGGCATGTCAACAATTGTCATTAGGAAATGTCAGCTGGTGCCAATTTCGAAGCTTTACAAATACTTTGACTCTTCAAACCTTTTGTAAACACTCAGAAACCATGGGTTCCTCTAAGCAGCTGTATAAGACTGAAAAGAGTCATCACCCTTGTTTACATCACAGGTTCTTGTGATGTAAAAGAATGAGACAAAGATAAATCATGTCAGAACTTTTTCCACCTTTAATGTGACCTATAACATGAACAATTCAATTGAAAAACAAACTGAAATCTTTGAATGGGAAAAATAAAAAACTCACAACAACCTGGTTGCATAAGTGTGCACACCCTTAAACTAATACTTTGTTGAAGCACATTTTGATTTTATTACAGCACTCAGTCTTTTTGGGTAGGAGTCTATTAGCATGGGACATCTTGACATGGCAATATTTGCCCACTCTTCTTTGCAAAAGTGCTCCAAATCTGTCAGATTGTGAGGACATCTCCTGTGCACAGCCCTCTTCAGATCACCCCACATATGTTCAATTGGATTCAGGTCTGGGCTCTGGCTGGGCCATTCCAAAACGTTAATCTTTTCTGGTGAAGCCATGCTTTTGTGGATTTGGATGTGTGCTTTGGGTCATTGTCGTGCTGAAAGGTGAACTTCCTCTTCAGCTTTCTAACGGATGCCTGAAGGTTTTGTGCCAAAATTGCCTGGTATTTGGAACTGTTAATAATTCCCTCCACCCTGACTAAGGCCCCGGTTCCAGCTGAAGAAAATCAGACCGAAAGCATGAGGCTGCCACCACCATGCTTCACTGTGGGTATGGTGTTCTTTGGGTGATGTGCAGTGTTGTTTTTGCGCCAAACATACCTTTTGGAATTATGGCCAAAAAGTTCAACCTTGGTTTCATCAGACCATAACACATTTTCCCACACGCTTTTGGGGGACTTGTTTGTTTTTGCAAACTTCAGCCAGGCTTGGATGTTTTTCTTTGTCAGAAAAGGCTTCCGTCTTGCCACCCTACCCCATAGCCCATTCATATGAAGAATATGGGAGATTGTTGTCACATGTAGCACACAGCCAGTACTTGCCAGAAATTCCTGCAGTTCCTTTAATGTTGCTGTAGGCCTCTTGGAAGCCTCCCTGACCAGTTTTCTTCTTGTCTTTTCATCAATTTTGGAGGGATGTCCAGTTCTTGGTAATGTCTCTGTTGTGCCATATTTTCTCCACTTGATGATGACAGTCTTCACTGTGTTCCATGGTATATCTAATACTTTGGAAGTTCTTTTGTACCCTTCTCCTGACTGATATCTTTCAACAATGAAATCCCTCTGATGCTTTGGAAGCTCTCTGCGGACCATGGCTTTTGCTCTGAGAGGCAACTAAGAAAATGTCAGGAAAATCCTACTAGAACAGCTGAACTTTATTTGTGATTAATCAGAGTCACTTTAAATGATGGCAGGTGTGTAATGACTTCTATTTAACATGGGTTTGAATGTGATTGGTCAATTCTGAACACAGCCACATTCCCAGTTATAAGAGGGTGTGCACACTTATGCAACCACGTTATTGTAAGGTTTTTATTTTTCATTTTTCCCCCTCGAAGATTTCAGTTTGTTTTTCAGTTGAATTGTTCACATTATAGGTCACATTAAAAGTGGAAAAAGGTCTGACATGATTTATCTTTGTATCATTCTTTAACATCACAAAAACCTGGCATTTTAAGCCGGGTGTGTAGACTTTTTATATCCACTGTACGTCCTCAAAATCCAATGTCAGAAGTATGTAACGGAACAGCTACAGAAGCCTGATGTGTTTTGGAAACAAGTGCTGTGGATTGATGAAGTTAAAATAGAACTCTTTGGCCACAATCAGCAAAGGTATGTTTGGAGAAAAAAAGTAGCAGCATTTCATGAAAAGAACACTTTGCCAACCAACTGTTAAGCATGGGGTGGATCTATCATGCTTTGGGGTTGTGTTGCAGCCAGTAGCACAGAAAACATTGCAGGGGTGGAGGGAAGAATGGATTCCACAAAATACCAGAAAATTCTGGAAGCAAACATCACACCGTCTGTGACAAAGCTGAAGCTGAAAAGAGGATGGCTTCTACAACACAATAATGATCCTTAACATACCTTGAAATCCAGCATGGACTACCTCAAGAGACGCAAGCTGAAAGTTTTGGAATGGCCATCACATTCCCCTGACTTAAACATTGAAAATCTGTGGGTAGATCTTAAAAGAGCTGTGAATGCAAGACGGCCCAAGAATATTACAGAACTAAAAGACTTTTGCACGGAAGAATGGGAGAAAATCCCAAATACAAGAATTGAAAGACGTTTAGCTGGCTACAAAAAGTGTTTGCAAGTTGTGATATATGCCAGAGGGGGTGTTACTAAGTACTGACTATGTACGGTGCCCAAACTTGGCACATACTATAATTATGTTTTTATTTTTGTTCAATTCATTACATAAATAGTGACTATGCAATTTGCTGAAAATATTTCGGGTTTTTTTTCCATGTCCAAGAGAGACGGTCTTAACATCTTTTCAACAAAAAAAAAATCACCAAAATATGTTATTTATCAAGGGGTAACCAAACTTTTGCATAGCACTGTAATTATTGTGACAACAAAATTTTCTGAGAATAGCCCATCAACGAAATTACATGTCACACTGTTCTGGATGTTTTACAGATATCCATGTCCTATGAAATCATTTACATTCATGTTATTCAGGATCAAAACCACTCGCCCTATGTTTTCCTACAGGTTGGCTAAAAGAAGGGGGTAAAGAGGTTACGAATAGGGTAACTGGTAATAAATTACTTGTATTTTAATGCGAAAGTATTGAATAAATACCTTATGAAGCCCCTATGTATAAAAGACTATAACTACCTACACTGATATTAGGAATGTATACTGTAGATGCTCATTGGTCAGGATTTTATTCCTATAATCCATAAATCAAAACCTTGCTCATTGCCTTCTCTGTGTTGGTTCAGTCACTGTCTCACTACACTCTGGGTCACTCGGTCTTCCAACTCTATCAAGCAGTTACAGAGGGTTATTGAAATTAATTAGATATTACTTTATATTTAAAAATGCATTAAAAGGTTTTGTCAGTGAAATGTTTAGGCTTTGTGGTCACCTTGCTAACATAGCTCTCATTTGTGGCCTCTTACTCTGAAAGGTGAAGAATTTTTCCATGGTTTCACAGGCTTGTCTAATTATTCACAAAACTAAAAATCCAGCAGCAGCATTACCATAGATAACTTTTAAACATATAGACAACGTAGCTAATTATAGACAGGGTGGAGTCTTCAATCTGGGAGATTTCTCTAGCTTCAACTATCTTCATCGTTTCACCGTCTATACAGAAACGATTAATCTCTCTACTGCACTAGCTAGATCCGAAGAACGAGTTTGTTAAGACCAGATTGGCTATCGAACGACCACCTTCGTTCTTTATTACCGTATTCCTTCAAAAATGCACACATATATTCTTACCGAAGTAATGGATGGATTTCAATGTATTTTCGTGATTTATTTCGGGGGCAGTCCGAAAAAAAATGTAGGCGGCCTGCCCATGGGATTCTATAGCAGAAGATGCCTGGGATGGCTAGTCTTCTTCCTCCCTCCCTTTCCTTTTTCTTGTAAACATACTGCTAAATCATTTGTAAAATTGATAATGTAAACTTCTACCACAAATACTGAAATGTCTCTTTGCTAGATATCGGATATGTACTTGTGATTATTTGATAACCAGTAAGGACAAAATGATGTAGTTGTAGTCAAAGCTAGGTAATTTCAGCTACATGTAGCCAGCGACATGAGATTGGGTGCTGCTTTTACTGTTCATAAATTTTGTCAGACTAATATGCACATTAGACGGGCCACTGCATGTGCAAGCTTTGTAAAATGAGTTGCACAACATGCTTACAAGTTCACTCTCATTGGTTGACACAAGCATTCTATTCCACATAGCTCAATGAAAAATGAAAAGTGATTATTCAAAGATATCTACTAAAAACAATATTGGTTTCACATTTTATCTGTGGATTAAACCTCAAAACACACAATTTTGTATGACTCCAAGTCAACCTTGTACAAAGATGCATACAAAAATAGGAATATGCATTTCAGGTTAAAAAATGCAGCCCAAAGTTTATCTCCAAGTCAAATGTGCTAATAACAGAAACCTATCTCAATGTTATGGTTCCAATCACAGAGTGCGAAGGTATTTTTATCAGAAGTATAAGGGACAGGCAACCCTCGCAGTAGAAAACAGGCCAAGATTGATAACAGGTAATAAGATTCAGGCAAAAGTACAGGCAAGGAATATGCAAAAACATAGTCAGTGAGGATGGACAAAACAACTTGATACACGTATAAGGCTATACAATAGGATAAACTGATCTCAGACTAGAATGTCACTAAAACACAAGCAATACCTCACAAGGATTGGGTGCAATGAACTGAACTAAATAGTGTATGCTGATGACATATAGGTGCATGAACAGGTGATTAGAATTCTGGTGACTGAGATCTGGAGACTGAGCTGGTTCAGGGGATCTATTATGTGTTAGAGAGTGTGAGCAGTCGTGCTGACATTCATTGAATCACGCGTGCACACACAATCATGCGAGTACAGTTGCTGGTCATGCCAAGTGAAGCACAAGAGGTTGGGAGGAGATTTATTGAGGGGAGACTGTACATTAGTTGTATATCACACATCTTATTTATTGGTCCAAAAAAATTAAGATACAACAATATAAAAAATTATATGTTAAAAACAGGAAAAGTATTGTGGCATTTGCTTCCCCGCCACACCCTTGCCGGCAGCCCTATTCCCAACCCATATGATGACTCATCTGCTGAGACTACTTTCTCCGCCTTGGAATTATAATGGGACGGCCCTGGTGGTGTGCTGAGCACCTTCTTGATATCGTTAAATGCTCTCTGCTGAGCACTCCCCCACGTCCACCTGATTTCGTCAGTAGATCTCTCAGTGGCTGTGTCTTCTCTGCCAGGTCAGAAAGGAACATTTAAGAACTCATATTGTGAATGAAATATGAAAGAATTTATATTTTTCCACAAATGAGAACATCTGGCACCTAACTCCTTTCATTCTCTTGAGAATCTGAGACAGTCTCCTTTGGAAGTGCTCTGGTACGGATGAGATTCTGAAGCTTAGGTTGCTGAAGCAGTATCTTCCAAATGGTGGGATAAAGATAGTGAATAGTATTGATTACTTGGACAAGGGTATCTGTCAAACCCAGATTTTGCATCAAGTTTGGAGAACACTATGGTGTCCTCTAGCTGCCTCAGGGTGTGCTCGACTGCAAGAAGGATATGCCTCTCCCTTTGAACTGATCTGTTTCAGTTGGTCATGCCAACACATACTCTTGTTGTCCCATCGGCCTTGGGCACAACGAATATTGCACCACTCAGTTGGTTGAACAACCTTGGAAATCACTCCCGGAACAAATATCCATGAAATTGATGATTTGATAATACATTTACAAATAGACGTTAATAGCCAGCCTGTCACCAAACTACACATCACCAATTCTGGTAGCTTACCCTTTATCTAAGAAATGTAACTGAGGAATTCTCTTGTTCTTTTATAATATGTCTGTTGAATTCTCTGCTTCCTTGGATTTTGTTGGATTAATTAAGAACAGTTAAATGTGCATAGAACGCCACCTATTAATCGGTGGAATACTGGTTAACCTTAATTTCAACAGTAATAGGACCATGGGATAAATGAAGGAAAATACTTTTTGTATAGAAAAAACAAAACAAAAACATAAAAAACTTCTGTATTCCTTTGTATCCCACAGACACAAGAACCTGAGAGGGGGTGAACCTCTTCATTCAATGTTCCGTGTAGTGCCTTGACTGTACAATCCTGGATATCATATCATAATTTTACATTATTATGTAAAAATTCTTCAACTTTTTATCCTGTGCAATTGAACGCTTACGCAATGAACACAACAAAATCTGCTTTTTCACAATTAATAATTTCAGTGCAATCAAACTCAATTATCTAGACCTTGAGGCCAGTTCCACTCTGTTTTTTCATTGAAATCCTGTAATGCGGGTCTTATTTAAACCTGGAACACTAGGAGGGAGAAATTAATTAGGTAGAACAGATAAACAGCATTATCCAGACATTTTTGGGTAACAGTTGATTAGCGCTGATATATTGTTTCTCAGCTATCCTTTAACTGATAGGCATATACTTCTATTACTTAATCATTTTGACAGGTCCCTTAAAAAATTTGCAACTGCTCAACAGCCCTAAACTTTGCTACCTTGGCTAAGATCAATCTTGCTAAGCACTCAAGGAGGAGTGTGCTCTCGAGGACTGATTTCTTTGGTTGATAATCTTCATCTTTTCTACCTCTTTTCAGTACATTAATCAACAAGCATCAATTACTCCAGAAATTTTCTTCTTAACCCATGAAGGTTTTACAGTGCAGTCCATAAGTATTTGGAGAGTGTCACAAGTTTGATTTTGTTTTACCTCTGTACGACAGCACTTTAGATTTGAAATGTTACAATGACAGAGGGATCAGGACAAACTCAGAATGAAAAATGGCCCTGGACATATTGACTCAGACCGGCCCACCAATCTTCCCCCAGCAATACACCACCAACACCCACACAACCCACGGCACACTTTATGTAAACAAGATAACAGAAAAATATTTATAACAATAACTTCAGGAAAATAGATATAAAATAGAAGTGTTGCTCTCAGTCTGGCTAGAAGGAGCATATATTGGCACAATGGCACTGGCAGCAAGGTGGCAAGATTCTCTGGAACATCTTTGTAAAATCGATAATACAGTAATACATTTGTTGGTGAAGAGTGGTGAGCAGGCAAATCGTAGAATAAAATAAAAATGAACATATTTCCTACCTTATTTGTATAGCGCTTTCAGTGCAATTACACAAAGTGCTTTACAAAGAATAAAAACAGAAATACATTAAAATAATAATAAAAAATATATAAAAACATCTTGTTTAAAAAAATAAAGGAAGTAAAAAGAATAAACAAAATATAAAATCACTATGATAAAATATTAGTGAACGCCATCTTATTAAAATGAGTTTTTAGATAAGATTTAAAAGAATGCACTGACGTAGCATCTCTGACATTCTGTAGTAGGCTGTTCCAGAGTCTAGGGGCCTGTATAGCAAAGGCCTGGTACCCTTTAGTTTTCAGTCTAGACTCCTCAACAGCCAGAAGTCCTTTTTTAGCTGATCTGAGAGGCATAACAGTGCAGTAGGGGTTTAGCATGTCACTAATGTAATCATGTGCCAGACCATGTAGTGCCTTAAAAGTGATAAGTAGAATTTTAAAATCTACTTTGAAATTCACCGGTAACCAATGTAGAGCTGCCAACACTGGGGCTATTTGGGACCTTGATTTAGTCCTTGTAAGAAGTCTGGCAGCTGAATTCTGTAGGGATTACAGAGGTTTTACCTAGGGACTTATTGTTGAGGCATGTTGTCAGGTCCTGGCTGGGGTGCCTCTAGGCATCTCTATGCGCCCGGGGGCCACTGCCAGGACCTGACCGTGGGGATGCCTCTGGGCATCTCTGCTCTACTGTTTCTGTTCTCCCCAATCAGAGGCAGCTGCACCTTGTTGTCTCTGATTGGGGACCCTATTTAAGTTCAGTTGTTTATCCTTAGTTTGGGGATCCTTGTTTGTACTGGATGGTTTTGTGTTACAGTATATGCGGCAGTTCGCGATTTGCCTCTCTTTTTGTTGTTTTCTGTTCAAGTTTGAGGAAGAACATTAAAAAGAATGATTCCCTTATACTCTGCGTCTGTATCCTGCCTCCCGCACCGTGACACATGTAAACAAAGCTTTACAGTAGTCTAGGAGAGATGATATAAAAGCATGAATAATTTTCTCAATGTCTTCAAAAGATAAAACTGATCTTATTTTGGCAATGTTCTTAAGTTGGTAAAAACATGACTGCACCAGTTTTTTTGTGTTTTATTAAAAATGTAAGTCTGGATCGAAGAAAACTCCCAAATTTTTGGCCACAGGCACAATATTTTTTGCTAGTGATTCTAGAGCCAACCGAACTTCATCCGAAATAGATGGGGGGGCCAATAATTAAAACTTTGGTTTTATCAGTGTTTAACTGAAGCAAATTATTAGACATCCAATTTGTAATGTCTTCCAGGCAATTATTCAGAACACACAGCTTGCTCAAATCATTTGGCTTAACTGACAAATACAACTGCGTATCATCTGGAAAAAAATGAAATATCATGCTGACAAATTATACTACCTAATGGAACCATATACAGAGAAAACAGGATTGGCCCCAGGATGGAACCCTGCGGAATACCACATATGACAGGCACAGAAGAAGACATAATTGTTAATAGACACTACATGCTCTACTTGACAGATACGTCTTGAACCAATCTAGTGCAATCCCTGAGATCCCTAGCCACTTTCTAAGTCTGTCAATTAAATGTGACAGAATTCGGGAAACTGGGCTTAAGTCGCATGTCACTACTTGTCAGGAGAGCCATTTGTAAGAAGAAAAACATGTTCTGGGACATTGTCTTTTTTGCAGAAATGCCTTCTTGAAGATGTAAACTTTAATGTGACTTAATAACAAACTAGTATGCGAAGGGTAAATACAAATACAATTTAAAACTCAAACCCTTGTTTAACCAGGAAAATACAGGACTTTTCCTGCTAGACATGATTGGTTGAGATAATGAAGGGGCTGGACATGCCGCCATACTGTGTTCTGATTGGTCTATCCAGTCACCGGCTTTTGTCATAACACGTGGTACGACTTGGTCAGTATCATTGTGATCCCGGGAATTTCAAACATGGACAAGTGCGAACGCGTTGCTAGAGCTCTCAACCATATCACTGCCCTGAATTTAGCTGATGTTGTCAACAAATCTGAGTGGGGACAAGTTGTGGGAGAATACTTTCTGGAGAACGATGCCATGACCCTCTCTGATTTGGAAGATGAATCAGACAACGATGAGGAAATACCAGACTTGGATATTGTTCAAAATGTTGTCAGAGAACGAGACATTGCAGATTCTTCTGATGAAAGTGATGAATGAAGGAACTGAGATGTACAGTGTTATTGTCACAGATGAAGTTGACCGTGTGATGGAATAAGTGGAATGTCCTGTGCAAGCAGCGTATGAGAAGGAAATTGACAAAATTTAGGCATTTGATTGCAAATGCGGCGATGGCAGAAAAGAAAACGCTGGCTCGTCTTGTATAAAACAACTGTTCATGGATTACATTTACAAACAAAGGGCAACCATGGCATCCATGACAGAGACAATGAAAGATGCACAGATTCTTGGAGTAAACCTTTCCTACGTCCCTTGGGGTTAAAGGCCTAAGAGGGTGGAAACTACACTGAATGGGCGTACACAAAGACCAGCTCTCTGGCAAGTGTGAATCTTTCAAGGCTTTTTTCTCAGAAATAAGTAGAGCAGATTATCAACTTTTAAGGTAGCATATCTTTCCCATAACTTTATCAAACAGTATTTTGTGATATACCATTACAAAGCTCTGAGTCTGGACATTTATAAAATGCAATTAAAAAGCCAAACTCAAATTTTGTGATAGGACCCATTTCCCGAATTCTGTCACAAATTGTTGTGGTCTACAGTATCAAAAGCTGCACTAAAATCCAGTAACAACAAGATTGAACATTCTCCAGAGTCAGTATTTGTAACCTTAACAAGCAGTTTCAGTACTGTGTTTCTGACGAAAGCCTGACTGGAATTTCTCAAAAAAAAATTGTGTTCCACCACCTGGAAAAGTTGCTTTGCTAAAACCTTTTCAAAAATGTTGAATAAGAAGGGCAACTTGGAAATTGGCCTGTAGTTATTAAAAACAAAGGTTTCAAGACTTGTTTATTTAAGAAGAACACATGCTGACTTAAAATAGTCAGGTACACAACCTGTGCGGAGAGAACTGTTTATAATGGAGAGTAGTTCAGGGCCTACTGTTCCAATAATTTCATTAAGCAGTCTGGGTGGTATAATGTCTAGAGGGCAAAATTAGGGTTTTAAATGAGATGTGATACCTAAAAGGTCTGCTAAAACAATTGGAGTGAAAGAGTTAAATTCATTTAGACAGGGGTAAGGAACTTCAATATGGGGCAGAGTATGTTTTACCATTGATCTAAAACTAGCAATTTTCTGATTAAAAAAAGTTAACTTTTCACAGTCTGCAGCAGTTGAGACCATGGCCCCGACTCGTCTAAATAAGAACTTTGGTTTATGACAGTTTGCTGCAATTAGGCCAGGGAAATACCTAGCCTTCACATCCTTAATTGCCTTATTTTAAAATAATAGCAGCGCCTTCATATAGATGTAATGGACATGTAGTTAAGTCATTTTCCATTTTCGTTCTGCCTTTCTACATGTCTTTTTAAGGTTTCATATGTTCTCATCTAACCAAGGGTAAAGTTTAGATTCAGGCCTTGACCTAGATCTAAAAGGAGCAATTTCATCAAGAGTGCTTTGACATAGTTTGTTGTATCTATTTACATCAGTACTACACCTGTATGCCACGTATAGTAAAGATATCTAGATACATCAGTACTGCACGTGGCATACAGGCATACAGGTTTTCACTATGACTAGGAAAAATACCTGAAAACTTTGAAGCTGTCTGTGAATTAATGATGCAAGAGTGAATATTATGATTTTCTTTTTTGGGGAAAACTTTAAGCAGGACATTTTAAACAGTACTAATATGATCAGACACAAAAATATCTTCCTTTACAATATTATTCAGGGTAAGGCCAAGAGTAAAAGCCAAATCCAATGTGTGGCCATGATTGTGGGTCTGACCAGACACATGCAGTGTCATGTTAAATGATTCAGTTAGATTTATAAAGTTGGTGGCTGCTATATTTGAGAGGATTTTTTTGAGTCTGGTAGTTTTTTGAGTCTGGCAGTAGACACAATAGCTTGAATCCTAGAGACACCCAGACATAAAGTCGAGTGGCAGAGAGATGAATGGTCGGCCAATCTTTTCTACCCAGGGTCAAATTCAAATAGTAATTTATATAAACAGTTCTGAGTATTGCTCAATTGCACTTTGACTCCTCTGTTGTTAGGATGTAAACAGTCTTGTTTAAAAAGAGAAGGGTTCATCCAAAAAGTATCAAAATTGTCAATAAAACATCTCGTCCTCACAATGCTTTTACAGCCAGATATTGAGTGCTTAGAAGCCTACTACATTTACCGTAGCCTGGCTGCGTGCACGGAAGAGGCACAGAAACAACAAGTCTCTTTTTTGAGCTTCGTACAGCACCGATAAGATCTTTGAAGTTCTCTTTTAAAATCTCTGACTGGCGGGCTGTAGTGTCACTAGAGCCAACATGTTTTATGATTGTACTCAGATTGGGAGGTTTTAGTAGGGATGGTAGTTTCTTCTTCATATCGGTTATGCGAGCTCCAGGAATGCAGTATACCCATGAGTGTATACCAACCGCTGGAAGTAGTTCCACATCCCGCACAATTAAGTCATCCACAATTATTATCTCTGGCGTTGGTGTCGGCCCCAGCTCAATGTCTCCATCTCAGGCCTTACACTGCACAGGAAATAGTAGCTAGTGGTCCCAGTCCAAGGTCTCTCCGGTAGGAGAAACCCTATTGTTATTGTTAGTATGATTATTATTATTATTCTTGGCGCCTAAAATGCTTAATAACTCAAAAAGTCCATGGTAAAGAATGCTATAAACTTGCATACTGTTAAAATAGTCCATGTGTAATAACCATACGGACCCTCGCCCTGATTCCTCCACCAGGGGCGCTACAGCACCCGATTGAATTTGCTAATTTCAAAATGATGCCATTTCCACCCCGTTTGTCCTGCAGTGCTTATTTTTTTTTTGGACCTGCCTCATTTCTCATGATGAACAAAAAAGCCTCATGAACCCATAAAGTCCACCATGATGGATTTTTCTGTACAATGAAAATTTGTCCAAAACTACAAAAATCTTCTTCTCATGAACCGTAAATCCAATTGACTTGTCCTTTGGCATACAGGTGTCTTATACATGCATCCCTTAAATCTTTTCAGGAATAAGAGATAACTTACAAAATGGCGGACAAAATAGCTGACTACTGCACAATATATGTATGCACAATGTGCATGTGTGCAATTCTTTATTGGAACAATAACATATGTCCTTCATATTCATTGTGTATCCAGATACCGCCCCCATATAAAACCATGTGCATTTGTTCGTTGATATCTCAAAAGACGGCAAAATGGCAGCTGGCAGAATTCTGTCCATTTTCAACACAAGCTAATACTAATGCTAATAAATGCGTTTAAAACTATTTTTCTCCTGAACCGTACATTGGATTTACTCACCAGTATATTTCCCGACTCTAGGCCATACTTCTGAACAGGCTTGACAATGAAACTAGTTGCTATGTAAAAAATCAACTGAACTATGACTTCACAAAAATAGCCCTTTATGTTAACTCTAATGACCACTAGCATTAATTAACTATTAGGCTGCATCTTTTGAACTGTTTGAGCTACAGACACAAAACCAACTTTGTTTTAACCAGTTTAGGATATCCCTACTTCAAATTAGGAAATGCTTAGCGAGTTTACGTATGCTAATTAGCATAATTAGCATTAAATAACTATTAGGCTGTATCTTTTGAACAGGCCTGGACTGGTAATCTGGCATACCGGGCAAATGCCCGGTGGGCTGAGGCACTGTTGGGGCGGGTATAACTTGAAAAAACAAAAACATTTTTGCCAATGACCAGCCCATAAAGCAGAGACAGCGGCCCATTGGTTCATTTTCTATACTGACACTGGGCTGGCCCAATCACATCTCTTACTAGGCCCCACCCCTCCCCTACTGTCAACTGTATCTCATGTCAGATGTGGTGGCTCAGAGCCAAAACTCTGTGGATGAGGGTGTTGAAATGGACTAATAAAAGCGCTAGGGCAAGGGGGTGCGGAGAAGTTGCAGACCAAAAGAAGTAAAACTCTGGAGGCGGATTCCACCACATGTGCAAAAAAAATGACATGTTTGCTGCAGTAGCTTCATTTTCCTGTTGTTTTTATTTAATTTCATCCATAGATTGTCTTTTTCATACAGTTTCTACTGTGTTCTACTTCCTGTTGTTTTTACTCTGTTTTATTGTTTCATACACATTTTTACTCTTGTCTGTACAATTTCTACAATGTTCTACTTCCTGTTGTTTTTATTATTTCATTGTTTAATAAATATCCGCTTCCCTCTATGCTCATTGTCGTCCTTTGCCTCATACATCTCCCCATATAGTGTGATACAAAAGAATATGTTGAACAATGACATCTACAGTGTCATTAGAGTCACATGTTACACGTCACATGTTACAGATGTGACATTACACATCTGTAATGTCACATGTTACAGATGTGACATTACACATCTGTAACATACATTATACTTAATTTAAGTAAATGTTCTGCCCTCCTCTAGTCACACTTCTCTTCTACCCTCCTCTAGTCCCACTGTTAGATGCTAACTGCATTTCGTTGTACTGTACTTGTACTTGTTCAATGACAAAGTTGAATCTAATCTAAAAGAAAATGTGAGATATGCACTCCACCAGTTAAATAAAACAAGTAGTCAGGAACACTTCGGTGACTGGCAAGAGATTTTTCAAGTCACTTATCTGAGGACCAGGGGTGAAAACAGATTTAATTTCTTACCGGTACTGACCTGTGAGCGCATGCACTTCCTGTGCATTTTATGTGCCTTATTAGCCAAGGACAGGTCTATTTGATGTGTCGATTCTTTATAATAACTATAAATTCATTATAACAGCTCCCCGTTGTTGTGTGCATCATGTATTGTGCAGATCATGCAGATAGTCAATGCTATTTTGGCCCACGCAAATGATAATCTATTTGTCTTCTCCTGTCACTTTCATTAGGAAAGCGTTATCAATTAGTTTACAATAAAAACAAAATTATAATTAGAAAATCGAAAGAGATGTATGTATAATAATATATATCCTTTTCATATTTTCTACAATTTGCAGTTTGTTAACAGGTTTTTTCTGCATGCATCGTAGCTGCATGTCTTCTAGGATAAATATAATTGGTTTGTATGAGCTCAACATTGCTGAAAACTGCTTATTTTCTGTGGTAATGGAATGGACAGTTATTTGCATATAGGGGGAAGTGGAGACATGATCAGAAGCCTTTTTTTGTAGACTACTAAGTGTAGTGGTTAGACTAGTACTGTTGTAAAGGAATTGGAAAACTAGTTTATTCGTTATATCATTACAATACAAACCAAACTCCTGACTACATTTAAGAATTTAATTTAGATTTTTATTGTAATTGACAATATTCTTCTATTTACACTAGCAGAGGCATTCGGCTTCTTTGATTAGTATACTTTGCAGAGGATGTTTGGTGGCGTAGCACGTGAGATGAGATGTGCGTTCTACTTGTAAAGTAAAACAAGCAGTAAAACAAGCAGGAAAATTCAGCAACTGGCAGAACTTTTTCAAGTCATTCATGTGAAGATTATCCCGATTTACGATTATCCCGATTATGGATTTTCTCCACGATTTCATAATCGTGAGTATTTTCCATCGCGATTAGTACTAAAATTGTCTATCGTCCCATCCCTACTTACCACTGCCTCTTTCACTCCCAATGCTTGTCTGTCTATTCTCTTAGGCAGTAGTCTGTTGGCTCAGATGTCACTATGACCACACACACATAGACACAAATGTCCCTTACCTGAATATTTTCATATACTTACCATATTGACACTCTATGGCAGTACTTTTTATATACTCAATATACTTCTGTGCTGTCTTTCTCTTTGACACATACACAGGCGCGCACACACACACTTCGTAGACAGTGGACTTTTGAGTCAGAGGTCTATATAAGACTATACAAAGATATACAGTATGAGTGTACCCTACCAGACCATTTTCCTATACTTACCATATTGGAGGTCCCTGTCCATTGTTGCTATGCAACTATATTTTAAACTGTAACTGCCTCACAGTGTCAGTTACGTTTCTAGTTTGGCACCTTGCTAATTTCGTGGTTCCTACCAAATATACAGTAGTTCTTGAGGCAAAACTAATTCTCTGCCGCTCATATGTTCCGCACATAATTATTAGATAAACACCTTGGCAAGCAAAGTGCAAAAGGATCACTGAAAGAATGGCATAAGAGTTTTTAATTATCAAGCAGATAATACTAACCTAGAAAGGAGAAGACAAGGACTAAAGATTTAGCCCCTCTTAAATAGTAAGCAGCCTACGAGGTGTGTTTGATTTGTGTTTGTTTTCTATGCTGTTATGTTTGAATGTGTAAGCTCAATATGCTAGCTACCTACCTATTGTACAGATGTAACGTGAGGGTGAATTAAGAATTGTGAATAGCATACAAGACATACATACATTTATGTATTTTGTATTTTCTCATTTTATTTATTTGTCTTTCAACCCAGTTCTCATGGGTTGGTTCAACTTAGAAGTAAAGCACAGTTTTCTAACCAAGACTTAATGCCTCGCGTCTATTACTGGAGGGAGCTGCAATGAGAACCTGCCTGCTCCGCATGAGAGGTGAGGAAGTTGGCACTTGAGAGCTGCAATCCTTGAATATGACGAGACATCTCCACATCGCAGTGCGGGTATTTACTACAGGGATCTAGGCATCAGAGCAAGACGCAGCGCCCACGGAAGGTCCTGGTGCCTTAGTGTGGATAAAGCTGCAACCAAGAGACTAAATGTTCTGCACAAGAGACTGAGACGTTTTTGCATTTCACATTACAAGTTAATGTTGTTACTTATCTCTTCTAACCAAAGTTTACTGAACTTAATTGATTTTGATAATGTGTTTACTTATGGGTATGCTGTACATATTTACTAAGAACTAGTAGTACTAAGAGTAAAGCAGAATTAGTAATATACTGCATTTAAATGTAAATGGCTATTACTTAAGTTTAAATAAGAGTTAATATTTTTTGTTTTAATTGTAACATGTGGTGATTTAATTTTAAATAAGACTAAACTATATCAAATAGGTCAAAATAGTTTTATTAGCTGCAGATTATACAGTAGAAGATATATCAAAATAAGATAACTACTCAACTAAGCTAATGCTACATTAGACCCAACTTATATTACGGTAAATGAGGTAATTACTCAGCTAAAGGCAAGATTACATTTAAACCAAACTAAAGTACATCAAGTAAAATGTTAGAGCTTGAGTTTTACTCCGAGAGTGACAGAGAGGTTGTAGGTGAAGACTTGCAGCAGCACTGCACAGACATGCAATCACAAGCGACTGAAGCAACAGGAGCTGATAACCACGATTCCTCACTAGAGCCATAAAGAAGCCAAAGAGTCCACTAGTCCGCCAAGAACTTCATGATGAGCAAGTAAGAAGATTTGCAGACCGTTTCAGTGTGAGCTACAAGAAGTGGAAGGCTGTCACTAAAGATGTCAAACAAGCTGAGAGGAGAATGCTCAAACAACCTGCTGCTCGAACACATCACAAGGATAAGCGACGCCTCGAAGGATCAGAACATTGTTTATGAGGAATTAAGGCACAATGACATTCCCGACCATGACACACGTCACAGAGTAGACACCTGTGAAGCAGTAACAAGGATGGTTGTCTAGACACAAGCAAGGGTGAAGGTCAAGGGGATGAAGAACAAGATGGGAAAGAGACAGCATCTGTAATCAAGTCTGCAGCCTTGGTCAAAATAAGCATCAACTCTCACCACACCACTCATTCTCAAAGCAACTCAAGAGTCACATCCAGATGTTCCAGCCTACCATCTGCCAACAGACAAGACGCCTCTGCTGAAGTTGCTGCCAATGAAGCCACTTTAGAAGTACTGCTATTGCAAGAACGTTATACTGAAGAACTTCAAAGACTCGATACTGAAGCCGCCCATTTACGCGCCAAACAAAGGGCCGAAAATGTGGAGAGACAAGCCAAACAAGAGACTAGAAATTCAAGAGAGACAAAGTGCGCTAGAAGCCAAGCACAGACAACTAGAGCAATTAGAGACGATTAAAAAGCTAAAGGCTGAGGAACGGAGTTGGGCTGGAGTGTAGTCGGCTATGGCAACCCATGTCTCGACTATGGAGACGCGATTGGAGTAAGTCGCCGGGTCATCATGGAGCAAGTGATGCCAGGTCTTCAGTCCTCTGCACAAACTGCACAAGCAAAGTGCACTATGTCTGTAGAACACAGATCAAGGAGTTACTTTCACCTGCAGACGTCATCAAGGTGCTGGAATCTGACTTTGTTGAAAAAGCTTCAGAGGGCAGCCACATTTCTCAACAGAATTTGTGATTCCTGTCAAAGATATAAAAAGGCATCAGGCTCAAGGAAGATTGGGCACTATGAAATGCCACTGCCATTCAAGAAAGGCCCAATTTACCAGATAACAAGGTATGTGCAATCCACATTCTCTGATGCCTAGAAAGGAAGCTGAGAAGAAACGAGCAATACCACAAAGACTACAAGACCTTCATGGACGAGTCCATAACCCGCGGAGATTCAGAAAGAGTTCCAGAAAAGGACCTCTGCAAAGCATCAGCATGGTACATCCCACACCATGGGGTATATCATTGACTAAAGCCTGGGAAGATACATGTCGTCTTTGATTGCCCCGCAAGGTTTTAAGGGACATCCTTGAATGACCATCTCCTGAGTTGTCCAGAGCAGACAAACACCTTGGTGGGAGTCCTATGTCATTTTCGAAGAGGTCCTGTGGTGATCATGTGTGACATAGAACGCATGTTTCACCAGTTCCATATGAAGGCAGAAGACCAAGATAACCTAAGATTCCTGTGGTGGGAGGATGGAAATCTTGAAGCCCAACCATCCATCTATCAGACGAAAATCCACCTGTCCAATGCAGCTTCATCACTTGGCTGTGACAAATAGGGGCTCAAGCACCTCACAGCCAAAGGACAAGGACACTTCAGTGAAGGCACTATCAAATTCATCCAGAGGATCTTCTACGTTGATGATGGGTTGTCAAGTGTAGCGTCAAGGCCAAGCAATTCAACTAGTGAAGGAAGCAAGGGAGCTCTGCAGCACAGGGAAACTCTGGCTGCACAAGTTCATCTCCAAGAGCAAGGAAGTCCTAGCCACAATTCCCAAAGAAGAATGTAAAGCTGCCAAAAACTTGGACATGGCACTGGGTAACCCACACATGGAAAGAACACTGTGTACACAGGTGTGGGGGGACTTCTGATGAGTTCCAGTTCAGTGTTCGTCAAAGAAAATCCACTTACCTGAAGAGGAGTCTTGTCCACAGTTGCTTCAGTGTACGATCCACTTGGATTTGTGGCACCTTTCATCCTGGTGGCAAAGTAGATCCTGCAGAAGATGTGTCGACAAGCTCAGTTGGGATAACACCTTACCTGATGGCCTTCGACCCCTGTGGGAATTTTGGCTCAAAGACTTGCAAAACCTGGTTGGTATGAAGATCAAGAGATGCTACATTCCATCAAGCTTCAAGGTCCAGCGCTACGAGCTCCACCTCCGATGCTAGTATGTCGGGCTATGGAATGTGCTCGTACCTCAGAGCAGTCAGTGCATCAAGTGTCCACTGCACCTTAGTCATGGGGAAGTCATGAGTCACCTCCACTAAGGTTACAACCATACCAAGACTCGAGCTGGCTGCAGCAGTGGTGGCTGTCTGCACCAGTGACATTCCCAAGAAAGAACTGGAAGTACTGGGAGGTCCTTGTATATATCAATAATGAAGCCAGAAGATTTCATGTGTTTGCAGCAAACCGTGTGGAACGCAACAAGCAAAGCACAGAGTCTGCTCAATGGAGGTATGAGGCTTCTGGAGACAATCCAGCAGGTCATGCCTCAATGTCTCACAGCAGAGCAACTTGTAGCTTCTAACTGGTTCACAGGTCCAGACGTTCTTTGGCAGAAAAGGCTACCAAGTGGAGTACTCAAGGTGGGAGACATTGCAAGTAGTGACCCAGAGCTCAAAAAGGCCCAAGTTGCCACTCAGGCAAAGGAAGAAAGGTCGCTGTTAGATCATCTACACAAGTTCTTCGACTGGTCAAGAATGGTGAAAGCTATTGCCAGACTCAAGCGTTTTGCAGAGGAAATCAAAGGCCACAAACCAAGGTCTTGTGAAGCCACCAGTTTAGAGGAAAGGAGGGAAGCAGAGCTGACCATAATCAAGATGGTTCAATGAGCAACCCTCTCATGAAATACAATGCCTCCAGTGTCATAAGGAGATGCAAATCAAAGACAAGGCCAACAAGTTGCAAAAGTTAAGTCCATTCCTGGATGACCAAAGTATCCGCAGTCTACACCAATGCCTATGCCAATTGGCGTTTGAGTTTGCAATTAAAATAAAACTGCCATTTTGAAAGCTACACCCTCCTCCTTCAATGACCCATTCATTTCGGACCTCGTCTTTTTCTAATAACTCCTCTCAGTTTTTCGATAACTTATTCATGTCACCTATAGAACAATCTTATAATCTTATAATCCAGTAATCTAGGAGACTAGAGCTATGCATTGGGGTTGAAATCAACTCGATAGCCCCACTACAACCCCCGGGAGAGACCTGTAAAGACGTGCCGTTCACAGCCTATTTATTTTGGACCTCGTCTTTTTCTAATAGTTCCACTTGGTTTTTTGGTAATTTATTCATGTCACCTATAGAACAATCTTATATGCCAATAATCTATGAGACGAGAGCTATGCATTAACGTTGAAATCACTGGCGGTGACCTCGTCTTTTTCTATATATTCTGTTTTTGTCGGGGGTTTTTTGTATGATGAGACCTTCAATACAAACACATTCTTGTATTTTTCAAATATATATATATGTATTTTTCATTAACCATTTAAAACAAACAAATTTTGTAATTCATTATTTTTTAGACTTCTATATAGTTTGATAAAAACCCAGTCAATGAACTGATGCTCTGGCTGGATTGTGATGCTGCGGAGGAGAATGTCCATGCTAATAGGGACGATTCATATGCTAATGACGTCAAACGGCGTTCGGCTCTGGCGGTTACTGGGGGGTCAAAAAGGCCTCTAGTGTTAATCTCCAACACAGACAGAAGAGGATCAAAGCCAGCAGAAATGCAAAGGTCAATGACGTCGTTCTTCGGCAAGTTGATGCTACATCACGAAACCAATGGAAGTTGGCAAAGGTTATCGAAGTGTACACAAGAAAGGACTGAGGAGTGAGGAGACATAAGTTGCTTATTAGTGACTCAATCCTGGATGGAAAGGGAAAGCGCATCTCCAAACCTGTGCACCTGGCCAATCCAGAAGACAGTTACACTTTTGGAAGCAGACTGAAGACTTCAGTACTCTAACAGACTAAGATGGCAGCGCGTGTGCATCTCACGGCTCAGCGTGTACCCAGTTCAACATACTCAAGTAATTGAGCTGGATGGTCGCAATATCTTCAGAGCAGATCAGATTGAAGTGGACTGCGGTAAGACCACGGGTGGTGGACTGCATTTATGTAAACAAAACATGGTGTACAAACACTAACTTAACCGAGAGTCATTGCTCAACCAATCTGGAATACGTGATGATTAGATTAGGTGATTAGATGCAGGCCTATTTACTTGCCTCGGGAGTTCACATCTATTGTTGTTATGGCAGTCTACATACCCCCGGATGCTAATGCTAAGCTAGCAATGAAAGAACTGCAGACTGCCATTAGCAAACAGCAGACAGAACAACCAGATGGTGTTTTGGTGATGGCAGGAGACTTCAATCATTCAAATCTGAAAACTGTTTTTCCCAAATTACATCAAAATGTTTCCTGCCCCATCAGAGGAGACAATACACTGTACCATGTGTACACAAACATTCCAGAGGCATACAAAGCCCTTCCCCTCCCCCACCTGGGTCAATCTGAACATCTCTCACTATTTCTACTACCCAAGTATTTACCACTCATTAAACATGTGAAACCATCAGTGAGGACAGTGAAAGTGTGACCAGAAGGGTCAGACTCACTTCTACAGCGCCAGTTTCAACACACAGACAGGAGTTTGTTTGCCACTCAAGCCACCCTTGACGCCCATATGATCATTGAAACATATGCTTTCTCCATTCCGGATTACATCAACATCTGCACCAACAGGTCACCACCCATAAACTAATAAAGACCTTCCCGAATCAACAGTCGTGGATGAACAGAGGTCCGACAACTGCTAAAGGCACGTGACGCTGCTTTTAGATCCGGCGATGCGTAGGCCTACAGCTCATCCAGGGACAACCTGAAAAGGGGCATCAAGATGGCTAAAAATGACCACAAACTGCAGATTGAGGAGCACTTCCAAAACTCTGAACCCCAACGCATGTGGCAGGGCATCCAAGCCATCACTAACTACCGGCCAAAGAACCCTACCCCCACAACCAGCGACGTCTCCTTCACCGACGA
>JACXGI010001112.1:53550-67869 GCA_016801175.1 Esox masquinongy
CAGCTCCCTCCACAGATTTTCTATGGGATTAAGGTCTGGAGACTGGCTAGGCCACTCCAGGACCTTAATGTGCTTCTTCTTGAGCCACTCCTTTGTTGCCTTGGCTGTGTGTTTTGGGTCATTGTCATGCTGGAATACCCATCCACGACCCATTTTCAATGCCCTGGCTGAGGGAAGGAGGTTCTCACCCAAGATTTGATGGTACATGGCCCTGTCCATCGTCCTTTTGATACGGTAAAGTTGTCCTGTCCCCTTAGCAGAAAAAAAACCCCAAAGCATAATGTTTCCACCTCCATGTTTGACGGTGGGGATGGTGTTCTTGGGGTCATAGGCAGCATTCCTCCTCCAAACACGGCAAGTTGAGTTGATACCAAAGTGCTCGATTTTGGTCTCATCTGAACACAACACTTTCACCCAGTTCTCCTCTGAATCATTCAGATGTTCATTGGCAAACATCAGATGGGCCTGTACATGTGCTTTCTTGAGCAAGGGGACCTTGCAGGCACTGCAGGATTTCAGTCCTTCACGGCGTAGTGTGTTACCAATTGTTTTCTTGGTGACTATGGTCCCAGCTGCCTTGAGATCATTGACAAGATCCTCCCATGTAGTTCTGGGCTGATTCCTCACTGTTCTCATGATCATTGCAACTCCATGAGGTGAGATCTTGCATGGAGCCCCAGATCGAGGGAGATTGACAGTTCTTTTGTGTTTCTTTCATTTGCGAATAATCGCACCAACTGTTGTCACCTTCTCACCAAGCTGCTTGGCGATGGTCTTGTAGCCCATTCCAGCCTTGTGTAGGTCTACAATCTTGTCCCTGACATCCTTGGACAGCTCTTTGGTCTTGGCCATGATGGAGTTTGGAATCTGATTGATTGCTTCTGTGGACAGGTGTCTTTTATACAGGTAACAAGCTGAGATTAGGAGCACTCCCTTTAAGAGTGTGCTCCCAATCTCAGCTCGTTACCTGTATAAAAGACACTTGGGAGCCAGAAATCTTTCTGATTGAGAGGGGATCAAATACTTATTTCACTCATTAAAATACAAATCAATAACATTTTTGACATACTCAGGAAATATACTTTTGGGCAGTTTTTACTGCCGATTCTGCTTGCCTGGACCAGGTGAGGTCCACACCGAGGAACTTCAGAGACTCTCTCCGCTTCAACTCCATCGATGTGTATGGGGCGTGATCCCCCCTCTGCCCCTTCCTGAATTCCATGATAATTTCCTTAGTCTTGCGTTGAGAGAGAGGTTGTCCTGGCACCATGTTGCCAAGTCACTTACCTCCTCTCTGTATTCGGTCTCATCATTGTTGGAGATGAGACCCAGGATGGTGATGTTGGCTGCAAACTTAAGGATGATGTTGGAGCTGTGTGTGGCCACACATTCATGTGTGAACAGGGAGTACAGGAGGGAACTGAGTAGGCAGCCCTGAGGGGCGCCGATGCTCAGGGTTAGTGCAGAGGTGGTGAGATTGTCCATTCTCACCACCTGGTGTGTACTCGTCAGGAAGTCCAGGATCCAGTTGCAAAGGGAGGTGTTAAGACCCAGAGTCCTGAGCTTGAGAATGAGCAATTGTGGGTTCGATTACAGGCTCAAAATGGCCAGAAACAAAGAACTTTCTTCTGAAACTCATCAGTCTATTCTCTGAGAAATGAAGGCTATTCCGTATGAGAAATTCACAAGAAACTGAAAATCTCATACAAAGCTGTGTATTACTCCCTTCACAGAACAGCACAAACTGTCTCTAAGCAGAACAGAAAGAGGTGTTGGAGGCCCTGGTGCACAACTGAGCAAGCGGACAAATACATTTGAGTGGTGGAGGTGTGGTGGAGGCAATGTGATTGTCTGGGGGTGCTTGGGAGGTGGTAAAGTGGGAGTTTTGTACAGGGTAAAAGGGATCTTGAAGAAGGAAGGCTATCACTCCACTTTGCAATGCCATACCATTCCCTGTGGATGGTGTGTGATTGGAGCCAATTTCCTCCTACAACAGGACAATGACCCAAAGTACAGCTCCAAACTATGCAAGAACTATTTAGGGAAGAAGCAGTCACACATGCACACACTCCATACACACACGCTTGCAAAAGGTTGCACACACAATTGTTACGGATTTTATGTTGCAATTTAGACTAAGGTCTTTTTTGCCAAATATAATGACCTCTGTTTTATCTTTGTTTACTTGATGGAAGTTGTGTGACATCCAGTTATTCTCACACACACAAGCACTCTTTCCTCTTGCTAAGTGCTCATTCCTGTTACCCAGTGTTCATTCCTATTACTTATTTGTTTTTTATAAAAAAAATAAAGATAAACAACTTATTTTTCAATTATGTTTGGTACATCATTTAAACAATTGTATGATAAATCACATGATTGATTTTTGAAATTTTTGAGGTCAAGGTCTTCCTTAAATATAAAAAAATGGCTTGGGGTTTTTTTTTAAAAAACATTTTGCCTGCATATATTGTGACTTTTTAGCTACAGATATATATTTTTTGAACATGTAACCAATTATTTCTGTAAAATACCCTCTTAATTGAGGGAAAAACAAACAAACTAGTTGGCATTGCTTTTAATTGATATTTTAGTAAGAGTTTTGTTAACAGGACTGAGAAAAATGCAACCATCTTCCATTAAGAAACCTTGTAAAAAATAAATACTTAATTGCCTGAGATTGACCTTGACACATTTTGAATAATTAAACATGTGTTATTAGACACAGTGCTGAAAAAAGATAAAGAATGAAGTTTAATTTTGAAATGTTACAACATGCAAATGGCACTGATTCGGCAGAATTGCCCTAAAATGTTACAAGCCCTGATTGTAACTGAATTTACACAATAAGGAACAGGGCTAGTAGTTTATAAACAAATGTTTTCTATACACACTGATCAACCATAACATTATGACCACTGACAGGTGAAGTGAATAACACTGATAATCTCGTTATCATGGCACCTGTCAGCGGGTGGGATATATTAGGCAGCAAGTGAACATTCTGTCCTCAAAGTTAAGGCATTAGAAGCAGGAAAAATGGGCAAGCATAAGGATCTGAGCGCCTTTGACAAGGGCCAAATTGTGATGGCTAGACGACTGGGTCAGAGCATCTCCAAAACTGCAGCCCTTGTGGTGTGTCCCCGGTCTGCAGTGGTCAGTACCTATCGAAAGTGGTCCAAGGAAGGAAAAACGGTGAACCGGTGACAGGGTCATGGGCGGCCAAGGCTCACTGATGCACATGGGGAGTGATGGCTGGCCCGTGTGGTCCGATCTAACAGACGAGCTACTGCAGCTCAAATTGCTGAAAAAGTTAATGCTGGTATTAATAGAAAGGTGTCAGAACACAGTCCATCGCAGTTTGTTGTGTTTGAGGCTGTGTAGCTGCAGACCAGTCAGGGTGCTCATGCTGAAAGCGCCTACAATGGGCACGTGAGCATCAGAACTGGACCATGGAGAAATGGAAGAAGGTGGCCTGGTCTGATGAATCGTTTTCTTTTACACCACGTGGATGGCCGGGTGCACGTGTCACTCACCTGGAGAACACATGGAACCAGGATGCACTATGGGAAGGAGGCAAGCCGGCGGAGGCAGTGTGATGCTTTGGGCAATGTTCTGCTGGGAAAGCTTGGGTCCTGCCATTCATGTGGATGTTACTTTGACACGTACCACCTACCTGTGCATTATTGCAGACCATGTGCACCCTTTCATGGCAATGGTATTCCCTGATGACATTGGCCTCTTTCAGCAGGATAATGCGTCCTGCCACAAAGCAAAAATGGTTCAGGAATGGTTTGAGGAACACAACAACGAGTTCAAGGTGTTGACTCCAAATTCCCCAGATGTCCAATCAAGCATCTGTAGGATGTGCTGGACAAAAAGGTCAGATTTATGGAGGCCCCACCTCGCAACTTACTAGACTTAAAGGATCTGCTAATGTCTTGGTGCCGGATACCACAGCACACCTTCAGAGTTCTAGTGGAGTCCATGCTTCGACGGGTCAGGGCTGTTTTTCACAGCAAAAAGGGGACCTACACAATAGTAGGCAGGTGGTCATAATGTTATGGCTGACCGGTGTATATTTTACTAAGTTAGTTTGTGCACAATATTATATATCCACTAGAATGAGAACTATTTTGTGAACTGATAGTAACCCAAGAATAAGTATAAATGGGCAATGTGTAATGCAAACATTTTTGTAGTATTTGTAGTATTAGTGCATACAAAAATCCCACATAACTACAGTAAACAAAACATTATAGGCGCTGACTTCACATATGCGAAGGATTACAGTAAGTGCCTACCCTAGATGTTGAATTCAATACATGCGTTCATACACAGAATTTCTGGCACCTGCCTTTTCTTCCATTTTAAAACTAAATCGGCACTGAAATGTTGATGGACGAGTGGTTCTAAAATTAGACTCACCCGAAATGTAAACTACTCGCCTTAGGCGAGCGGAGGGGGAGCGAGCTTAATTTCCAGCCCTGCATATGACATTGTAGCTATGATTAATTTAAGATACTGATTGATTCATGTTATACAATGCAAATATGCACCAAGCTAGGTTCCTGGCTGACTGCCTTCAATCTAAACAACTGCTGATATTAGCTTAAACCGTTTTTAAACCATGTCAGTAGTGCTCACCTTTCTTTTCAAGTGTATTAATTAGCAGTTGTTTTCCCTCGTTTGCATTCTTTCTCTATCCTTTCTTTTCCTTTTTATTACTCCGGAAAGACATGACTATCATAGTAACAGTCACTCAGCTCGATTAGCTGCGGTTTGAGACAAATCCGGCTGCAGGGATTGACTAAACCAATTTGTGCCTTTTGTATAAGGGGTGAGAGTGACTTTAGAGAGCCTCCACTAAATTTTTGGGATACAAATTCCAGTCAATCAACTGATATATAAGCAAATTTTAATTCCAAGATTTTCGAAGGCCCTCCCCCCATTGGGGCCCTTGGTAGTCAGTCCCACTTTTCTAGTTGACTAGTTCTGACTTAAGGTGGGCCAGAACTAGTCTTTCAAAGCACTTCGTGATTGTAGGGGTGAGTGCGACAGGTTGGAAGTCATTCAGGCTAGACGCAGTCAACTGCTTTGGCACTGGCACAATGGTTGCGGTCTTGAAGCACGTTGGGACAACAGCCTGGGCCAATGACAGGTTGAAAATGTCAGTAAGGACCTCAGCCAGCTGCCCAGCACATGGTCTGAGCACACGCCCGGGGACGCCATTAGAACCAGCAGCCTTGCTTGGATTCACCCTGCTCAGTGCAGACGACACATCTGCAGTGGATAGTCTGGGGGGAATTCAGCTTTAATGGCTAGCTCTTTGTTGTCCCTGTCGAAGCGTGCATAGAACCTGTTTAACTCGTCGGTGAAGCAGACATCGCTGGCTGTGGGGTTAGGGTTCTTTGTTGGCTGGTAGTCTGTGATGGCTTGGTTGCCCTGCCACATGTGTCGAGGATCAGAGTTGTTGAAGTGCTCCTCAATCTGCAGTTTGTGGTCATTTTTAACCATCTTGATGCCCCTTTTCAGGTTGGCCCTGGATGAGCTGTAGGCCTTCGCATCGCCGGATCTGAAAGCAGCGCCACATGAATTTAGCAGTTGTTGGACCTCTGTTCATCCACGGATTCTGGTTGGGGAAGGTCTTTATTAGTTTATGGGTGGTGACATTGTAGGTGCAGATGTTGATGTAATCCAGAATGGAGGAAGCATATGTTTCAATGTCCGTATGGGAGTCAAGGGTGGCTTGAGTGGCAAACAAACTCCAGTCTGTGTGTTGAAACTTGTGCTGTAGAAGTGAGTCTGACCCTGCTGGACACATTTTGACTGTCCTCACTGATGGTTTCACACGTTTAATGAGGGCTAAATACTTCAGAAGTAGAAATAGTGAAAGATGGGCTGACTGTCTTAGGTGGGGGAGGGGAATGGCTTTGTAAGCCTCCGGAATGTATGTGTACACATGGTCTAGTGTATTGTCTCCTCTGGTGGGGCAGGAGACATTTTTGTGGAATTTGGGAAAAACTGTTTTCAGATTTGAATGATTGAAGTCTCCTGCAATCACCAAAACATCATCTGGTTGTTCTGTCTGCTGTTTGCTAATGGCAGTCTGCAGTTCTTTCATTGCTAGCTTAGCATTAGCATCCGGGGGTATGTAGACAACAATAAATGTAAACACCCGAGGCAAGTAAAAAAGGCTGCATCCAATCATTTAAATGAGTATTTATTTTTTACAAATATATAGATGGCCCATTCAAACTTGTGTGCTTCAATAACGCCACCTGACGTGCCGTCTGCCAATGCCAATGGATAAAAAGCTGAGGATTGTGACCCCTTTGGCATTCCATAGTATCAACCACCCATCACACAACCTTGGGGATGGTCTTATTCTACAGGGTGACCTCAAAGAGTGTTCCATGATATCAATGGTGTGATTTGGATGTTCTAACAAATATACACGTATATATTGGGGGTTTGCCCTAACTTCATGCCTGTCTCACGGCTCAGTGGTTTAACCTTTTGTTTTTCTGCAGTTTGGCTGAGGCCTCTTCATGGTTTTGAGCTTCAGTCATGCCTTCTACGTGGCTTCATTAAAACACATATGAATTTAGGTGTTAGACACTAGGTCAGCACCAAGATTAAAAACGAGTTATTTTTAATGTCAAGTTAAACAAGAGCAGCCTATCAAACTTTCTAACCATTTTTGCAGTCTGTTCACACGTTTCCTCCCTAATACCGATAAACGCTGCCTGTGTACTCTTGAGTCAGTCCACATGGTATTATAGCCAGCAGTTATAATGGAATTATGTATACCTTTTAATCGGGATGGAGGAGTTATGCAGGCTGTTTTAAATGTGTTGGTGTTGAGTTGTTAAGTGTATACACTTAAATCTAACAGAACATTGCACAGTTATGTCATCTTTTATTATATTGCAGGGCAATTATTCTACTCTTATTTTTTACTGTTTTTCAAACAGCATCTATGACCATGTTTATCCTGATTTAGTTAACTTTTGATTTGCCACTTTACGTTCACTAGTGTTAAAATATCAGTTACACTTATTTTCAAAGCTTGTCAATTTAAAAAATTATAATTTGATGGAGTTCATTCAATAGATTTGTCTATTCACTGTAATCCTTGGTTCGTCACTTTTTCAAAAAGGATATTTTAAATAATACTAAAATATATATATATGACGGCAGGCGCTTTTTTTTTTTTTATTGTTCACCGCAGGCTGCAGGAGTTTCGCCTGATGGGTTAAGTGCTGGGCGACAGCAGCTGTGGAAAGACGGTGGCATGTAATCAGTTAGAGTTCCACTGCCATTTTGTAAACGTGTGCCACCGGCACACTGTCAATAGAACGATTTGCAATCACCCTAGCGCTCGGTCCGCAATGCCTTCCGAGGGCTGCCAGTCAACTCATTGCTATATGAGATTTTTTTTATTTAATAATTGAATTCTAAATGCTATAAAATATCTATGCATCAGTCTAGTACAAGACACAATCTGCATTTATCTTGAGAATAAGATTTCATCCAGTTAAGTTCACCCAGTTTTTAATCACAAATCTGACCATGTCAGTTTATAGAGGAATGCCTTCATCTTTTTTATACATAAGACATCCAGTTATAAATCTCAGCGCAACAAGTGGGTTAGCTCTTGCAAACATAATATCTTTTCATTAGTCTTAGCTCATCTTAGGTTGAGATGACAGAGATTTTACACAAATTATGCCATTACTTTTTACATAAAACTAAAAAATTTAGCTATCAGTTAAAACATCAAGCTAAATGTAATCTAACATAATCAATCCACAGAAGTATAGACTTCAGTACTTAATAAACATTTGAAATCGCTGTCAAAGTTGGTTAAGCCCAATGTGTCACGGTTCTGAGGAAGGACGTGAGGCGTAGAGCGGTTTGGGATGTCCCTTACTTTAATATACTTCTTGCACAAAACAACAAAGCAGCAAAACGACTGTGAACACAAAACACAAACAATGACTGACAACAGAAAGCTAATTAACTGAAGCAACTTAAATAGGATCCCCAACCAGAGGCAGTAGGGAGCAGCTGCGTCTGATTGGGGATAATTAAACATATAGTGCAGAGATGCCAAGAGGCACCTCTGCAGTCAGGCCCTGACGGTGGCCTCCAGGCACAGAGATGCCTAGAGGCACCCCAGCCAGGACCTGACACAATGAGGTCATATATTATCAGCGGTCTAACTGCTTCGCGTCATCTGAATTGTGGATCGAAAAATTAAGGTGATGAACCTTCCTCCAAATTAATGAATACTACATGGTCAACCTCTGTGTTACCATCTGAATAGAACAAATTGTCAGTCAGAGACTCAGCGCGAAAATGTAAATAATCAGCTCTAGCATTTTCAGCTAGGTTAGCCAAGTCTCAAATCTCTTCGCTGTAGACCTAAATAGCAATTTGTGTACTAACGTAGTCACAGCAACCAAGGCATGTAAAGTCGATCTTCGCACTCTGATAGTGATTAACCAATTGGAGTAAGGTGATACCATGACATACATTGATTGACAGAAACAAATATACAGAAATAGATGAATATTAAAATAAATGATCAAGGAAATAAAACAAATTGGGAAATAATATTGATTAATATATACTTATTGATACATTTATTTATTATTATAGAAGGCTTGGTCCTCCATACACAAAATGCAACCGCAAAGCAATGACAATAAAATCTTCCTGCACCTCCTATCATTTCACCTCTCGCTCTGCTGCACATATTATAGGCTAGTTATTTGAAATAGTTCATTCTAAAACTATTATGTAGACCTTCCTAACGTAGCAAAAAATGTTTCAGCACTAATTTGATAAATTCAGTTAAACATGTACAAGGACAATTCATTTTATTTTCAAACGTAGACCTAAATATGCAATGGGCCAACAAATCAGGGTCCAATGCTAACTTTTTTTCTCACTGGCCCTTTTGGGCCAGTTGGTCTGAAATCTACTGGCCCGGACTGAATATTTACTGGCCCGAACTGAATTAAAAATAAACCATAGTATAATTGTATTTTACAGATATAGTATGTAAATATCATATCATCAGAATATTGATTTATACCACAGATTTGCATGTTATATGAGACATGAGAGGTGATACAAGCAATTGCTGTTTACATAAATATGATGCAAACAACATTCGTCACTTTTTAGTAAATGGTTATCAAAATATTAGCTACTATAAATATCATTATCATCTTTTCATGAAGGTGCTTGCTTATTTGATGTCACAAAAGCATGAAAATCAAATAACTGAGTTAATATATTTATGGTAACATAAATATTGAGCAATACAGTACTTGCACTAGTTGGCTGACTGGCTTTTTCTATGTCACTGTTAGCAAGCGCTTAGGTAGGCGTAGTTAGCATGACACTGTTGACAAGCCATGTCCATGTGGTTTCTCTATCCGTATTCAACGGACTATGTCATGGACGTAGCCCGTAAATGGTTTCTCCCTCTTCACAACATGATAGGCGGTCGTAATTAGTTTTTCAATTTGGCTACACGCCACCTCGTTCATTCGGAGCAAACAGACATCCATTGGTGCAGCCACGGGATTGTCAACAGCCCGTTTGGCCACAATCAACGCGACATGCCGCAGGGACTTAAGAGCAGGTTTTCTGTAGTTGTTCGTTCCCTTAATAAACGACCCTGGCTTATCGGCTTTCGTCGGAAACGCACAACATGAGCGGCAGTACGTGTCCATAGCCATTATCGTTTTCAACCCGTGGAACCTGTTCTTTCCGCAAAAACAAAAATGAGCGCATTTGCCTCGTACGATGCCATTTGGGTCATGCTCTAGAATTCACTATGAACTATGATTGGTCAAAACAGACGAGCCATCGAATATTATTGGTCAAAAAGATGCCAACGGCACTGTACTACACCGAGGGGGGAGAAGCGCCACAGATGCCTTTTAATGCGAAAACAAGCGAAAATCGAAATGGGAAGAGTGACAAAGATGAAATGCAAACGTTTTAATAAGATACTATGAATTTAAATGGGGAAATGGTCCGACGTTAGGTCTTCCTAGCATCGTTAATGTTTAACCCTGCAGATTTTTCTATAAATGCATTTTAATGCACATTATCTAATTAGAAAATATGGATGGAAATTATGGATGAATTTTAGGGACTTTATTAAATAAATATATATACCATGAAATAATGACATATAAAGGGAAATATATCATTTAAATGATAAAAGGATTAATAAAAACATGTAACATAATGGTGTATTTCTACATTTAAAAATTGATTTCACAATTTCCTATTTCACGATATATTTATTTTATGGTTGCAGGTCATTGTGATTTCTGTCATTGAATATGTCACTTTCACCCACCAAAGTTGGAAGGGCGTGCTCTACCGAACACTGTTTTTTGATTGGTGAATCGACTTCATTGCCAGTGTCGTCTTAGATGAGAGCAGCTATAGATCACTTTCCTCTCGTCCGAATGACCACTTTTGGCGGACAGCTAACGCTGTAGAAAGTGTAGAAAACAACGGCGCAAAATTGGAAATATTACTGGTACCATGCTTAAATGCTGCGGCGTTGTGTTATGCGCGTCGAATAAGATTTAAAAAAACGCTAGTTTACGCTTTTCATTACTCCCAAAAAGCGATGGACAGCAAAAGAAGAGATCTGTTGTTTCAGGCCATCCGCAGAGAGGATGAAAATTGTCAAATATGGGACCCGTCCTGTCAACATGTTTATGTCTGTGGCAAACACTTCATCACAGGTCAAAGAAGTGAATGTTGATGCTGCATTGAAAAGGCAGTACATAGAACATTACATACAACATTCTGAAAATTCACTTCCCTGAAGTGATTTCATGATTATCGTTATAATAATCCCAGTTCAAAGTGTGTGTAAATGCTACATTAATGCCATGATAAGAAAATTATACGGAATTTAATCTTCTAAAATTTAATTAAGCAACAGATGTAATTGTTCATTACAAACTATTGTAGCAATACACATCATTCATTTGTAGCTTACCTTATAGTTGTGGGGTGCTAGCTAGTTAGCTTGCTAAACATGTTAGCGATTTAATTAGTTTACAGTAACGTCACATTGGACAGACTACCAAAACAACAAAATAAAGTGACAGATGTCATAAATACATCACCAGGAGATTTAATAAGGTAGTTGTATAAAGCCTATCAAGATATGACACCCCCGGCCACTGGGTTGGGTCGCTCGTCCACTTTGATGAAGGCAGACTGAATGGACACTCAACCCATATTTCTTGAGTTCTCTCTGTATAACGTTGCCACATAAACTAAATGTTTGCCTGACTGGCCATAGTGTTCTTATTTTGTATGAATGGATGGGCAAAGACGTCGGATTTTGTATTCACCACCAGTCAAATTACATGGGCTGCTTATGCCGCGTTCCATTTGTACTTGGAGGTCGGAATAACTTTGGGATTCTTTTTTTCAGAAAGTCGCATGGAAATATTGTCTGTAGTGTTGCGTTTTTTTGGGCTTGTGTATTGTTTTGACCATGAGGCACACTAACTAAGAGATTGTTTTAAAAAAAGCTGTAACGTCGATCTTCATTCTAGCCCGGTTCCCTTTTGCACATCTATCAGGCTACCCAGTGATTAATCGATGGCGGCCCGCCGGCGTTTTGCTGCTAGCGTAGGGTGACCATATTTTAGTTTTCAAAAAAGAGGACAGTGGGAGCGGGAGGCAGACGGACACCCGCAGTGGGTGGTAAATACAAATGCGTTCACAACCATGCACGTTATTGAACTTTAATACATAAAGTAATACATCCTTTCCATTCAACTGTTGGCCCTCAACAATAGAATAAAACAAACAAATAAAAAAAGTTTAGCTTTTAACACCTTTTCCTTCTTCATCACGCCGGATTCCCCCGAACATTGTATTGCAGTTGTCACCTGTAAATGAAATACATTTTGAAAAAATCCCATTCTTTTCCAGTGTTTCTTTGATGTATTGCGCGATCGTATCAGCTGTCTCATTTGGAGTGTTTTTAACTTCGACTAATTTACTTTGCACGCCACCATTCTTCCAATATTGAATAAGCAGAGGGAATATTTTCACAGCACCGCGATTGCTCCCATCAGTAGAAACACCACAGTAAGGTATGTCTTCTAGTGCTTTAAGAGCTATGTCGACAGAATGTCGTGCTATCACAGCGTTAACAATTGCTTCTTAGTACGAGCGCTTGAAATTTTTCGCGCAGTCTCGGAATCAGGCAAAGCCTTTTTTAGCAAGGCATACGTGCAGTCCATTGATCTGTAGCTATTGTGATGCTTCGTGGTGTGGAATGCAAAAACTCCCTCCGCAGCAGTAACAGCATCTTCTGTTTTTTTTATGTGGGCTTCTAGGTCGCTAGCACCTTTATTTGACACTGGCACGTACGTGCCAGCTTTGCAGGTCATGCATTCTGCTTCACACGGATCCCGACCAAGACGAAATCACGGGAATTTTCTCTGTAAATCGTATGTGAATTTACATTTGCGTTTGGGCATTTTTACGCTGTTCTGGAGCCCTGTGCCACTGTTGACAAGCAAGCTGCTGTTCTGTTTCTTGGCTGTTGCCATGGTAAGGGTAATGATTGAGATGCAGTTTGACCAATGTTTGCGTAGGCCTACATGACCGACCAATGGTGGCGTGTGAGAAGGCGGGACCTAAAGAGAGATCAAAGCAATGCAAAATCCCAAAAACGCACACAAAGAATGGCGTCTGTAGAAAGCAAAAGCCGAATCCCGGACATTTTGGGCGATTTAGAAATCCGCCCAAAAGATTTTTTTAGGTCCAAAAAGAGGACATGCCCGGGAAAAAGAGGACGTATGGTCACCCTATGCTAGCGGGCCGCTGGAGGCTATAATGTCCCACAGCCAGCGGGCCACCAGCTTTTGCCGCTTTTCTCCAGATCTCAGTTTGCATCAGTTAATTTGTATCTCAGGTGGCTTTCCACCAGCGGCCCCTAGCTAAATGTTACCGCAAAGAGTAACGTTATCCACATGATGTGGATAAAGTTACACAAAGAAACTCGATTTAGCTAACGTTACGTATCAGTTGATATAAGTTACGGGGAATAAGCACATATATTAATATAATATATTCAAACTCGTTGATACACTAAGAAACACGATTTAGCCAAGTTAGCTAACGATGTTACCATACCTGTTTAACTGTTGATATGCAAAGGAGCACAAAACATCCGAACTTGAGGATAAACGAAGAAACAAAAAATAGTAAGCTACCAAACTTGTGGACACACGAAGAAACAAGGGCTACTGTAGTTATTTCATCTCAGGCCAACACTTTTTTTCAAGCTCAGTTTCTATAACTTGTTTTCCCGCCAATGGTTTAAAACTTGCGTTCAGCTACCAGTGACTTTGACTAAAGAATTCGAATGTTAATAGAATATTGCAAACAGTCATTGTTTAATACAAATCAGTCATTACGTTCTTACATCATTAGCCGAACAACACGCATTTACGCAGAACAGAACTCACCATAGCTATGTATGTGACTCGTTCAATAATTTTCAGTCCGATGTCAACAAAAATCTTGATCTTAGTTTGTTTCGGGAGTTCATCAAATTGTAGTAAAACAATGTCATAATACACATGTTGTATTGTCCAATTCAGAGCATATAGCTTATACCTTACACCCTTTGAAAAAGAGTTGTTCGTTTTCCTGAACGAGACTCAAAGAACCAAGTCACTAAAATGATCCATTTTTCACGGTACTACAACGTGGGATTCCTAGCTCGCCTTACGTGCAATTCACATTCCCTACAGCGCCATCTACGGACACGGCGGTGTTTAAACACAGGAAAGAACTGTCCTCCGTGAAGCAAGTAAAGTCGAGGCTACGCGAGTAGTTGAGCCGGTACCATGCAGTGGAAAAGGGCCATTAGTTCGGGGAAAAAAATATGGTAAGCAACGGCGAGAGACGGCTGTTTCTATGTGTTTACTGTACATGTCTACACAAAGGTCCTTTACACAAGCAATAGTGCATAAGTCAAAGTCATAAGTCTGTTTTATTTATAAACTACTGTGGGGCAATAGCATTAAGATAACATGCAAGTCTGCTAGAGGCTAAGTAGAACTAAGAGATATTGTAACTGCATTAGAGGAGGGGGTGACAGGATGTTAATCTCACTAGAATAGCTTGGAGCAAGAACAGACCCCTTTGGAATTCGGTAATAAACGGGCAGAATGCCAAATAAGGGAAAAGACGCTAAAGCTAGAAGTCGATTGGTTGGAATAACAACAGGGAAACCCG
>JACXGI010001112.1:67969-103228 GCA_016801175.1 Esox masquinongy
AATTTAGGGTAGGGGGCTCATGCTATAAGAACTGTGTGTGCTGTGATTGTGTCAGACTCTGTTGGACTGAATGCCACACTGTCTCCAGATATATCTGTATGAATAAAGATAATTGCCGGCACTGCGATTTTGTCTCCTCTTAATCTCTTCTCATTAACCAACTCGGGGAAGTACTTTAGGTCGGTACTTCAACACTACCAATGTTGACAAATTCTGTACACTAAGATTTAACAATATTAAAATAAAGTTAATACAAATAATCAGTACAAGAATAAAAGGGGTACAATAGCATATCTGCTGGAAGAATATGGCAACACAAGCAGATACAAGCAGATCACAGCGCACGCCCTCTCTTCGGCGGCTGTGTCCGGCCACTGGTGGAAAGCCGCCGGAGATGCAAATTAGCTTATGCAAATTGAGATCAGGAGAAAAGCGGTAAAAGCTGGTGGCCCGCTGGCTGTAGGGCATTATAGCCTCCAGTGGCCCGCCAGTAGCAAAACGTTGGCGGGCCGCCATCGATCGCTCACTGGGTAGCTATGATTGTGTCCCCTCCCCAAATTAGTTCAGTGGTAGAGGTGCGTTCAGTCAATTCACTTTTGTTTGCAAACAACGGCAAATACATTTCCATTAGCTTTGTATTCACCATCAATGTGAAAATATATTATGTTTGTAGTAAGCTGGCGAAAGAAAGGTTGGTTTCTAATGTAATTCCACCTTTAAGAGAACAATGTTTCTTTTGAACGTAACTTCAACAACAGGTACTTGCCACTATTAGGGTAGTCGGCTCTCTATCACCCTTACATAATACACCTACTTAAGTGTGTCTAAAAATTGCATTGCTTTTATGGGGCATCTTCTGCAGAACCAAGTTGCTTGTTTTGCGCTTCTTTTGACAATCCGGGTTGCTTGTTTCTTCTGTGACATCTGGCAACACTGTCAAGTGCTTATATAGGCACCAACATGGCTGCACTGGATGACTTGGCGAGGAAAATGCTTTCAACTGCAGATGAAATTGAAACTGCCGAAGATATTACAATGTGGTTGAATCGATTCAACGTCCATGGCTAGCAACATTACAATCAGAGATCTCCATGTGTGACCTACTCTGTTGTCGAAGTTCTTCAGTGTTTTCTAATACAATTTATACTATATCCTGCTCTGACAGGGACTGCAGCATTGCAATCTCTTGATGCAATTTCTTAAATTTTATCTCTAAAGATGGTAATATCTTTGGCAATTTCATCTGCAAGTCATCTGGTGCAGCTATGTTGCCTACCAATGTGCTGCAACCAATGACTGCAAATATATCGTGAAATATGAAATTGTAAAGTAAATCGGTTAATGCAGAAATACACCATTAAATATGTTATGTGTTTTTCCATTAATTTTATCATTTAAGTTATATATTTCCCTTTATATTTATTTATTTCATGGTGTATGTATTTATTTAATAAAGTCACTAAAATTCCTTCATAGGAAATGACAAAATTCGACTTTCAGTAAATTATCTGCTCCTATAACTTTCCGCAGGACTCAACCGCTCTGCTGCACCCCTGTGCTAGATATCCATACTGATTGAAACTGACATAATTTGCACGGTATTTTTTGAGACATTTCCAACATCTATGTAAAACTCCCTTATTCAGATTGGATACATATGATTTTGGAAACTAAATATTGTGAAAAAAAATTTTTTTTGATCGTTGTCTTGAAAATAATTGCGATCTGGCTCACATAATCGTGATCAGGTAATTGTGTAATAATTGCCACAGCCATAAGTGGTTCCAGCACGTGTTGTAACACTTTTTGCTTCATGCTTTTTTTGAGGCAAGCTACTGATATTGTTCCAGTGAACAACAGACTTGTTATGTATTTGCGTTAAATGTGTTTGACTCCGCCCACATTGATCTCGGCCCCAAACTGCACACTTATTTGCTAAGGATCTGAGGAAAGTGGAAGATAGCTAGCTTAAGTAACAAAACAAAAATGGAAGGTAGATATCTGCCACTCATAGGAAAGAAAAGCAATACATTGTAAAAATTAAATATAATAATTTTAGCCCTTGAGAAACATTTTATTAAAGTTGTTGAGCAGTAGAAGCATGAGAAGATGGATTTATCTGACGTCACAATAACAGGAGCAGCATCGCAGCTTCAAGCGAAGGGGGGAATACAGTTATGAACCAGGTCCAACAGTAGCTAGCAGTGAAGTTTTGTAACTGCAGGAATGTGTTGTTGTATAACAAACAGCTGTTCATCAGGGTACAAGAAACTTGTGTGGGTTTTTTTCGAGAATTGCATTAAATATGGATGTTTTTTCTTTGCCTGTATTTTAGCTGGGATTAAGGTAGCAATAGTAATATTTTAGTGGCAGGGGGTGGATGGGGCTAAGGTCCACACCCATGAGAGAGAAAGCTATAAGCCCTGCCCGCCCCTGGCAGTGGCAGTGGGCCAGCAACCACTTGCCTGAGCCAGTCAGACCCAAAGCACTTGGTTAAATATATTTTGCTTTGCATCAGCCCCAATTGTCAAGCGGCCCACCAGGTAAACTCCCGGAGGACCAGATGGCCACTCCATCATTGAATGAGGTTATCATTGAATACAGACAGTCTGCTTTAATTTTAGGGTATTTAGCGTTAGGGATAGTCCATGCACAAGGCCGCTATCAATGTCTAGCCTTGATTCAAAGCTTTGCATTTGGATTTGGTTGCTAGTGTCTGACAACACAAGTACCAAAAATGTGTCAATACAAGTCAAGCTGGACAGAATAAATAATTTAGAGGGATAGCCAAAACATTAGTAGTCGAACAAGCCTTAGTATTTTCCGTGTCTAGGGGCACGATTTATATTGTGTGGAACCTTTCTATGGGTATGGAAAGTCTGCTCTTGTGAGTAGAGCGTAGACCAGTGTGTAGAAGCTTAATTGTTATTCCTACGAGTAAGACCTAGTAATTCCCGTGCCTAGGCCACATAAAGTAATTACTTTCTTCGGGCGATAATGAGAGCGTCCGCACTAGTTGGGTAGTGTGCAGAAGCTTAACATTGTTATTAATGCAATATTGTGTTTTCGGCAGTTATACAGTGACTTGTACAAGTAAATTATAATGCCGTCCAGTTATACAAATATGACAGGAGAAGGAAGACTGCAGCCTCTGACGTGCATAATGCATTCATGTTTAAATATAATGGCGCAAAAAGGACACCAACAAGAATGAAAAGGATCATTACCAATGATGCCTGAAATCAGATTGGACAGAAAGAAACAAAGTTTTCCGGCTAGGCAAGATGGATTCTGAGGAAGCCGTGAATGGGTACAGACGAAGTTGGAACAAAGGAAAGTCAAGATGGCTGACCGAGGACAACAGTCATAAGGCGGGAAAGGAGAAAATCAATCAAGGAGACAAAATCAAAATGGACGAAGACGCATTTTGTTTGTCCACCTGGTCGAACGATAGCAGTCACAAGATGGAGTCCCTTTCATGGGACCTCGGAATCATGGACGATACAAGGAACTGACGGGATCTTTCATAATTATTGATTGTGTTCTAAAATGTTTATTTCCCAAAAATGTATCATACCTAAAAGTTCAAGAAAGCTGGAACTTATCAGGGAAAGCTGATCACTTTCCTCGTTAATGGCCAGGCTTATCTGATTGAATACTACTTGTAGTTTGAAAAGCACTTTGATGGTAAATAGCATGTTTTAATTGTCGTTCAAGAAATGGCCTGTTTTGTTGTGCTTTGTCATGTTTGAAATAATTTATAGCCGAACGCATTTACTGCATTGATAATTTTTTATTCTGTTGAGGCCTCCAATAAGGGGTGTCGCACGACAATGTGATTAGGCGTTCACCAGGCCCACCGCATGGTAATTTGATGCAGTACGCTCAGCTGTTAGCTAGTACACGTAGGGAAATCTAAACCAAGTGAAAAATTGATAAATGATTTTCTAATCTGGTAAAATATAATCTCATGGTTTTCTTACAAAAGGATAAGTGATAGAATTAAGAATCCACATGGTAATAGTCTTTAACCTTAAGAAAGACATGCTGTGTCCCATGAGGACTGAATTTGAATCCAATATAGTCATAGCCTATAAAGAGGGTAAAACAGCTAAAGCGAGTTTATTCTCAACAATAAAATTAGAGATATCTTAGGTGTTGAATTTGAGTTTGGTTAAATAATCATTTATCTTTGTTTACCAATGATAACTGAGAGAATAATGTGTTTTAAAGACCAACGCCTGATACTCGTTGATGGAGTTTAAATTCTAAAATGGTAAATTGACAAATGAACTAATAGGGTAGATTGGAGTAAAAGTGTTTAAAGTCTAAACTGAATTATTCATTATTGTACCTAGATTTTAGTGACGTCATATATCTGTTTTCTGTCAAAATCACCATTCTTATGAGTTTTCTTAATTTCCACCCTAATGTTAGCAATGGCCAAACAAGTCTTCATTAGCATTATTTTAGTTGCAGGATATTATGACGGCAGCACTCAGATTTTCTTTATCCCAATAAAAGCCATAATTAAAGTTTATAAGGCAATATAGTTAATAGTCTAGTCCGTAAAAATGAAAAGACAAGAACAATATTGTACCGGACATTAAACATAAAATGTACAGACTAGATTGTTAACTGTATTGCCTTACATATTTCAATGATGGCTTTTATTCGGAAATTAAAATCTGAGTTAGCGCTGCTAGCATAATATCCTGCTGCAAGAAGAACGGTAATGAAGCCTCATATGGCCACTACCTAATGTTGAGTTGCTGTGTAGATATGACAAGCACATTTTTACAAACCGCAACAATATTAGATGGGTAGGAAAATAAATCTAAACCTTCAGTTCACAAAGGATATCGACTAAGTTGAAAGAATAACATACCTTGCTACAGACAGACTGAGGACAATGTCAGATTTTGAATGTGTGGAAACTTAAATTTCATATACACTGAACAATGCATTTTTCCTTTATTTATGGCTCACCATAAGTGGGTAAAGCCAAGGGCTCCGGGAAGGGTGGGAGACCCCCTGGGATGGCCCCAACCATTGTTTCCCATTAAATCAGGGTAGCCTGTTAATAGGGGTTCAACTTGAGTGTTCAAACTGGTCTCACCTGTGGTAATTTACTCAACATGAGCATATTCAGGTTTGGAATGATCAAACATTAACTGAAAGCTAAATCTATTTTCCTCTCAATAGCTTTAATGTTGAAATTTACAGTTTTGAAACCAACTGAAGAGAGGGTAGAGACCTAACGTCATCCCCCATTGTTGATGATGAAGAACAATTTTAATATCAATAGAACCACAGATGTGGTCAAGATATACATAAAAGTAGTGATTCATGGATTGGATGAACGCCTCTATTTGGAATAAAAATGAGACAAAATTGGAGAATTTCCCTAAAATTTAGGAGGCTAATCAAGACGTTAAGTTTGTATTTGTCATGAGGTAGTTTAGCCATTGCCTGTGGAAAATGCTAAATTTGGATGCTGTAGATATGCTAATACAATCGGCCTGGTGGTCGTAGCAGGTAAACCACTGCAACTTGGGCTGGAGTTTTTTCTCCCCTACAATTTAGTTGAGCAGCTTTTCCCCTAGAGGGCCAACCAATTATTTTGTTAGGTACAGCTCTGGAAAAAAAACCACTGCAAAATTATCAGTTTCTCTGGTTTTACTAATCATAGGTATGTGTTTGAGTAAAATAACCAGTTTTGTTTTATTCTATAAACTACTGACAACATTACTCCCAAATTCCAAATAAAATATTGTCATTTAGAGTATTTATTTGTAGAAATTAATAACTGGTCAAAATAACAAAAAAAAGATGCATTGTTTTCAGACCTCAAATAATGCAAAGAAAACAAATTCATATTCATTTTTCAACAACAAAATGCTAATGTTTTAACTTAGGAAGAGTTCAGAAATCATTATTTGGTGGAATTACCCTGATTTCTAATCGCAGCTTTTGTGCGTCTTGGCATGCTCTCCACCAGTCTGTCACATTGGTGTTGGGTGACTTTATGCCACGCCTGGCACAAAAATTCAAGTAGCACGGCTTTGTTTGATGGCTTGTGACCATCCATCTTCCACTTGATCAAATTCCAGAGGTTTTCAGTGGGGTTCAGGTCTGGAGATTGGGCTGGCCATGACAGGGACTTGATCTGGTGGTCCTCCATCCACACCTTGATTTACCTGGCTGTGTGGCGTGTCCTGCTGGAAAAAACAATTCTCAGAGTTGGGGACCATTGTCAGAGCAGAAGGAAGCAGGTGTTCTTCCAGGATAACCTTGTACTTGGCTTGATTTATGCATCCTTCACAAAGACAAATCTGCCCGATTCCAGCCTTGCTGAAGCATCCCCAGATCATCACTGATCCTCCTCCAAATTTCACAGTGGGTGCGAGACACTGTGGCTTGTAAGCCTCTCCAGGTCTCCGTCTAACCGTTAGTCGACCAGGTGTTGGGCAAAGCTGAAAATTTGACCTTACTCCAAGAAGATGACCTTACTCCATTCCTCTACGGTCCAATTTTTATGGTCTTTTGCAAATTTCAGCCTGGCTCTTCTTTGCTTCTCATTGATGAAGGGCTTTTTTCTAGCTTTGCACGACTTCAGCCCTGCCCCTAGGAACCTGTTTCGAACTGTCCTCGCCGTGCACTTCACCCCAGCTGCTGTTTGCCATTCTTTTTGTAGGTCACTTGATGTCAGTTGAATGAGTTGACGGTCATGTCTTGGTCAGTGGACAGTCGTTTTCGCCCTCTGCCTGTCTGTAGCTTTGTTGTCCTTAATGTCTGTTGCTTGACCTTGTTCTTATGAACCGCCGTCTTTGAAATTTTCAGGATGGAAGCAACCTGACACTCACACTGTATCCCTCTGCCAGTAAAGCCAGAATTGAACCCTTCTTTTCCTCACTCAAAGCTTTTCTTTTCAACTCTTTTGTCATGCTGAATAGTTATTTTTTTATTCAAATTACCTTTGAGGTACTACTTGCACTGTTTTTGCCTTCCAGCTGGTCCTATTGCAAGAGAATAGCGATGACCACAGCAGTGGTTTTTATACTTTTCCTTGTTAAATTGGATTTGGTTCAGGTAATCACCTAATCAGTACCTCAGTAAGTAAAATGACGTGTGCCTGTGTTGGAATTTAACAGACATGGAATGGCTGCCATAGATGTAGAGATGCTGATTTAAGAAAAATTAGGAGTGGTCTCTTAATTTTTTCCAGAGCTGTGTGTGCCAAGAAACTACAGGAGATTAGAATTGGTAATATATGTACCATTTGTAAAGAAAACATGAGTGAGCAGGCAAAACATTACCATTTCAAAATTTTTCATCTCCGTCCCAAAATGATGGCCAGTGCGGGTTCAGGATGGCGCCTCCTGTGGACGTATTTGTCATTCTTCTGCTTTCACTCATGGTGTAACTTTCCATTGACTTAATGAACTGATAGCAGGAGGGAATGTATGATATGATGATTAATTATGATAGAAAAGAGCTAAACTGATAAAGCTTTTGCTTGCATAGTTATAACGGAGCATCAGCATCTGTTATGTTTTACATCTTCCATTTACAGGATTTATTTTTAATTTGTTTATTTGGAAATTGTTTGTTTGATGTAAGTCTAACATTTTAATGGTTGAGTAGAATAGACTTTACCATTTTTGTTTTGGCTAAGCAAAGTCAGGTTTGACAATCTTATTTCACTGCTAGTTGCTATCGGGCATAAATATAGCACAGGGAATCAAACATCAACCAAGCCAGTTCAGGACTGATCTGTTGTTTTCATTGTTGAGAGTTGACGGAACAGTACCCAGTGGATGATAGTCTGATGGACTGTTGAACCACACTAATCCTTGTTTTGCGGTAATACGTTCAACAGATCGGGACATCACAACCCATTTTCTGATGATACATTACATTACCGACTGGACACAGACAACTGAGTATGTGAGTAACAGCAACATGTTCTAGAAAGAGTACTATAACCACACTGGATGAATCTGTTCCAAATCTTCCTGACCACTCACATGGCAGAACGACGCCAGGGTCAGATCACTTGGCTTCACACTCAATTACTAGATGAATCTTCGAAAGCAAGATGAGAGGAGAATCCAACTGAGTCCTGAAGGGCTCCACATACTACAGGTCAGAGTACCACAGGCCAGTTGACCCGGACAGTTCACATGGTCCCAACACAGTGGAAAACACTGTTGTGGTGTTAATCTTGAATTAGTGAAGTGCTGGAAACTCACTACTCCACTACACACTTACACTGACTTGTTAGGACCATCAGGCAATTTGCAAGAAGGGTTAAAATTAAGAGACCACTGCAAATTGAACGCTTCTGTTCCTCACTCAAAACTTTCCTTTTCAACTTTTTTTGGAAAGGAAAGAAAAAGGTGCAGTGGTCTCTTAATATTTTCCGGAGCTGTATTTAACCAGAGAATTTATGTCGTTAGCATGTGTCCTGTCTTCAGTTCCTTTCATTGCGGTAACCGCATGGTTGGAGGACCGGAGAAGTGTATATTGGTTGTGTCAGGCTGCCAGCACCGTTCAATACTGTAGTTCAATACTAGGCATAAGCCTTTACAAGTTATATATTAGAGCCATTTGAAAACGTCCAGAAAATTACAGATTTCAGCATAGCAATGTTTTTTGTTGCCGATTAAAATACATAGACACAAGATGTTAAACAGAGGGAGTTGGGCCAGGTAGCGCAGGCTGGACAAAACAAACACACCTCAAGTCATGTTCTCCACTTTCCTGTTATTATCGGACTATTCATAATAACAGTTTGTTGTCAAGTGTCCAATCACAATGTTCCAAACATAAAACACTGCAGTCCAATGAGGACAGCTCTATCAAATGGGTTAGGTTCCGCCCAATTGTGTTTTTTTCACCATCCAAATGAAATGTCTATTGCATTTGGACAATGCTCAACTTCACACCATCCAAATGAAATGACTATTGCATTTGGACTAAGCAGAAGTTTACACCATCCAAATGAAATGTCTATTGCATTTGGACGACGCACAACTTCATACCATTCAAATGAAACGTCTACTGCATTTGGACGACGCACAAGTTTACACCATTCCAAATGAAAAGTCTATTGCATGCAAGTCTATTGTATGCAATAAAAAGTCTATTGCAAGTGTACACAATGCAAATGTAATGTGTATATATTTAATTATGTATTCATATATTTAATTATTTAATTATTGTTTGCTTGTCTGCGCAATCCAAATGCAATATGGGGGTGGGACTTTCAGTTAGATTGAGATGTTCCCATTCCGTTATATTGGTGCACACTGAGAACAGTGTTACTGGACACCTGTTCAACTAGTGTACTGTCAACCTGTATTAACCCAGAGATATATCTGGCTTGTATTGGCGAGATTGCTAGGTTAACAGATTCAGATGTTGATGACTTTTTTCTATGTTTGCAGGGACCATAAACTTGGATGACAATATACGAAATACTGGTCAATTTCATCCTACTAGACATTATGCCATGATGAATTTGATTGATATTAAATTCTGCATAAAACGTACAAGGCAGTTTTCCAAAATCACAAAGCACATCTTGCTCTCTTTCTAAACAAATAAATGTTAAATAGTGGGCTAGTTTTGGGAGTTGAAAGAAAACATTTGCAGTATTAAGACCATTCAATTGTGTAGTTTCTAGGAGGTTACACAATTAGAGAAGGGGTGCATATGAACCTACAGCCTAATACTGTAGGCTCAAACATACTTGTTGCTCATCAGTTAGGCAGCTTGCCTTGTCTTCCAACATTGACCACTGACCAACAGTAGCAACCGGTCAGTAGATGATAACGATATTTCAGTTGCACACCGCACTTATTTTGGTGACCCTGATTGCTTGTTTTGCCTGCATAAATGGCGAATAAAATGCAGTAAAACCATAGCCCACCTTGCGGAGTATAGAAATGAAAAGGCGATTTCAATATCTCGTCAGGGGCTGCTCTGGATAGAGCATGTCAGATTGCTTATGTCTGTGCGTAGTCTGCCTGCTATATTCAGGCCTATTGCGTTTTTGAATGGGTGTCAGGAGGAACGTGTTGTTATGAATGTTAAATCCAATTATAGCGGGGATGTGGGGAATGCAACTTGAGTTGTGTGTGTATTGTCCAGCCTGCGCGTCCTGGCCCAAATTCCTCTGTTTAACACCTTGCATCTATGTATTTTATTGGCATCTAAAAAACATTGCTGCGGTGAATTCTGTATTTTTCTGGACATTTTCAAATGGCTCTAAGACATAACTTGTGAAGGCTTACGCCTACTATTGATCTATAGAACGGTGCTGGCAGCCTGGCACAACCAAGACACACGCTTCTCCGGTCCTCCACCTGATCATGCGCTTGCCACGATGAAAGTTACTGAAAACAGGCCACAAGCTAACAATATATATTCTCTGGTTAAATCGTTTTCAAAGTGGTCCAATTATGTATCCATAACAGACAAGGAAGCACTATATTTATTTATTTATTTCATATTATGGCACATTTAGTTCTCCATAATAGTGGGGTGTGTCAATAGTCTTGTTTACATTCATTTTCATTTGTCGAAAAATAAGACCTCATTGGTCAGATACTCCTTTTTGTTGTTTTGTCTTAATCATTTGTAGCATAAGTGTATGGGCCTTTTCTTTTCATTAGGACATGAATTGTACTTTAAATGTTTTATCAAACGTAATGTTTTTGTTTACATGTATAATGGGGGGAGTGTAGAATTGTATGAATTTATGCTTGTTATGTTTAGATTACAACAGAACATCCGTTTATCCATACACAGGAAGTCATGTTCAGTCAAAGTGCGACAGTACAGCCAATCAGCCAATGGGCTTGCTGTACTGTGTTGTGTATTCTGGATTGCGATGTCTATAAAGTAGAAGACGACCGGAAGTTTCTTTGAGATCGAGTTTGTAAGATCGAATTTGTAGGCTCAAGTCTGTAACATCATGATCAATAGACTATCAAATGCTGCAATAAATAATTGAATTACTCTCTCCCTTGACAACCGGGTACGCGATCATTATTTCACCACTAAACAAACGGCTGGTTTCTAACCAGCCTTAAGATGTTTTGTGGATATGGTCCCTGGTATGTTAAGGTATGTTGCACATGGAAATGGCTATGTTCAGTAGCAAAAATCTCTCGAATGTTACATATATTTATGACTAATGTAACAATTACCTTTTTTTAAAAAGTTTCCTCCATAAATGTACATTGTATTTGAAAATAAACACTGCAAGTAATCAGGTAGTCCTGGCAGATGTACCGTCCTGGAACCAGGTTACCTGCAGAGGTTGGTGAAGGTTGCACAATGCTTCATTGGGTCCGAGCTACTCCCTAAAGCTTAAAATTTCAACATAGCTCAGTTTAGGGCCTATAAACTTCATCATCTTATAACCCAGTTTACTGCCTCCGAGGACATTTTAGCCAATGCTACGGGCGTGCCCTTAATCCCCATTACTATTAATAACATTTAGATGTCTCACACAAACAATCACACATGGCAACTGTCAAAAAACAGCAATAGCAGTGAATCCATGTGCCGTGTAAAACGTGGCACAATGCTAAGTGGCCTTTTCACCTGATCAGAGTTGTAATAACACAGAGCCTCACTAGTTAATCAGCTATGCAATAGGACAAAAAAATATACTTAACCACCTTTTTAAGATTAGCACAAACTACTTGTACAATCAGGCTCGCTCAGCTGACTGGCGGATCTTGTTGCCGAGGTAACGAACGTGTCTGCACCCCCCAGATCAGCGTTGCACCAACGTCCCCAAAAGAAACAGCTGGTACCTTTCGAAAGATTCTGTAAGTTACCAGCTGGGCCAGTTCTCACCCATACACACCTGCCTCCTCTTGGGACCTCGTCAGTGGTGGTATTTAAGGGCTCCCAGGGAGCATCTCTAGGCTGAGGCCAGAAGCAAGGAGGATAGACGGGGCAAGGCTAGAAGGCGAAGTTGGAGGGAGATGGCCAGGAGATGGAGGTGCAGGGGCCACCAAAGATACGACCACCAGCATCCAGTCCTCCCAAACCTGGAGGCCACCCCAGAGTTGACGCTGCCTCCTCAAAAATGGGCTTTAACATTTGGTTTTGATTTCTCCCCCACCAACCTTCCAGGGCACTGAACACAACGTCTGTGTCCGTTGCCTGTGTATCTCCCGTTACAGTGGCTAGACAAAGAAAGCAACAGCTCTAACAACTTGGGTCTCTCATCTCATCTTCATCCGCTTATCCGGTATCGGGTCGCGGGGGCAGCAGCTCCAGCAGGGGACCCCAAAATTCCCTTTCCCGAGCCACATTTGCCAGCTCTGACTGGGGGATCCCGAGGCGTTCCCAGGCCAGTGTCGAAATATAATCTCTCCACCTAGTCCTGGGCCTACCCCGAGGTCTCCTCCCAGCTGGACGTGCCTGGAACACCTCCCTAGGGAGACGTCCTGGGGGCATCCTTACCAGATGCCCGAACCTCCTCAACTGGCTCCTTTTGATGCAAAGGAGCAGCGGCTCTACTCCGAGTTCCTCACGGATGACTGAGCTTTTCACTCTATCTCTAAGGGAAACGCCAGCCACCCTTCTGAGAAAACCCATTTCAGCCGCTTGTACTCGCGATCTAGTTCTTTTGGTCATGACCCAGCCTTCATGACCATAGGTGAGGGTAGGAACGAAAATTGACTGGTATATCGAGAGCTTTGCCTTCCGGCTCAGCTCTCTTTTTGTCACAACGGTGTGGTAAAGCGAATGCAACTTGGGTCAGTCTGGTTAATAATGGCTAAACCTAATGGAAATGTGTAAACCATCAGGAAAGAAACTGTCACTGCGCACTGGACACATGGCTCTTGACAAACAATCTATTTCTGCATTACTCCTGATAGATTTGGGAAACTGTGTTAAGATGCATTGCTATAGGCTTTACCCAGACATGATGTTGATGTTGGTAAAATAGACATCAACTGAATTTGTTGCATAATGCATAACATCATTTGCATTGGATGGAGAAATCAATGAGAAAAATGTTTTCAATGGTGAGCAATGCAATCCTATGTATACAGGTGCATGTTTCAACCCAACTGAAAAAAATCCCAGAAATTGATTCCCTGCGTTGATTGAAGGAAAGTTTACTGGACCTTTAATATACTAATTTGTAATGTTAGCAATTATACATTTGTGTCATAAAAATACAACCTGACTTCAACAAAATCTGGAACAAGTGAATTTGAATTATGCACTAGAATATAGAAGTATCAATTTCTTCTGTCTGTTCCACCCCCACTCGTTTTTGTGCCTTGCTTAAGCAAGCAAGTTTATTTATATAGCACAATTCATACATAGAAGCAAATCAATGTGCTTTACACATAAAAAAATATAAAAATACAATAGCATAAAAACAAATACTCAAATGAAAACATCAAAACAACATCATAATATTAAAACATAGAACAAGAAAATAGAAATAGAATAAAAAAGGGATAAAAACATAGGAGGCTATAAAAGCTGTAAGGCTAAACAGTGCGGTTAAGTTTAAGTGCTCAGTCATAGGTGCGTGAAAAGAGAAGTGTTTTTAACCTGGATGTAAAAATGGATACGTTTGGGGCATGTGTAAGAACTTCTGGTAGTTTATTCCAGTTGTGTGCAGCATACCTGCTAAATGCAGCTTGGTCATGTTTTGTTTGGACTCTGGGCTCTACCAGCTGTCCTGAGTTCATGGATCTAAAGTAATTACACCCTAGTCCAAAAAATCTCTCTTCCAGGAGATTTAACCCGATGCACAGATTAATTACACAGTACTGTAGCTAGCTATAGACAACAATTTGTCAGGGATAAACATTTTGTACATGTGATCTCAGTCTTGATGAGAAGCCATTGTGTGGCATAAAGTTAATTAGTGAGCTAGCTATCTGATGAGATAAAAACAAACTAACAAAACATTATATATTTTTAAAAAGCTGCCTTATGGGCCGGACTGGAACAGAGCAAGATGCACCGCCCCTTCTGAGTTGTAGTATTTTATTTTATGGAAAAATGCGCATTTATCAATATATGAAGCGAGTTGGTTGTCGCCTTGAACGCGGGTGAGAAAATCGGGGCTCACTGTCCACACTGAAGCCTACAAACACCACCTTTCAGCTTACAGAGATGCCCTCAGTGCTGCTGGGTCCTCCTACATCTCAAAGAAACTCAACAGCTCCTGTATGAACTCCCGGACCCTCTTCTCTACTGTCAGCAAACTACTTCAGCCCTGCAATGACTCACTCTCTAGCCCCTCCACTAAACTTGAAAACTCTTTTTTGCAGTTTTTTAAAGATAAAATAATAACAAACTCCTCACTATCTAATAAATCTACCACAGCCCCCACTACTGTTAACCTCCATATTTGTCCACCTGCTGCCCAGGACTCTCACCTCTCCTCATTCAGTCCGGTTGATTCCCCTTACATCACAAAACTCATAATGACATCCAAAAATACTATCTGCTCTCTCGATCCTCTTCCCACACTCCTGCTTAAAGCCTCCATACCTGCTCTCTGTCCACACATCACATGCATAGTCAACCTCTCCCTCACCAACGGTATTGTCCCCTCCTGCTACAAAGCTGCTGCTGTCACCCCCATCCTAAAGAAACCTGGACAACACCCTCCTTAACAATTTCCGCCCCAACTTCCTGGCAAAAACTCTTGAAAGAATTGTTGCCTCAGCTCCAAACCTACCTCCTTAAAAATAATCTATATGAGCCTCTTCGGTCTGGTTTCCGGCCAATCCATAGCACAGAAACTGCACTCCTCAAAGTCGTCAATGACCTTCTCCTCTCTGCTGATGCAGGTTCCCTCAACATCCTGATTCTCCTCGACCTGAGTGCTGCCTTTGACACCGTTAACCACCAGATTCTGCTCACCAGGCTCGAGGGGCTGGGTGTTGAGGGAACTGCACTTGCCTGGCTGAATTCCTGTCTCACTAACCTAACCCATTTCATCCAACTCAAAGGCCTAAACTCCGACTCAGCTACAGTCACTCAAGCTGTCCCCCAGGGCTCAGTATTTGTTCCCCTACACTTCATCATCTACATCCTTGCCCTTGGTCAAATCCTCCATCACTTCAACCTAAATTTCCACTGCTATGCTGATGATACATAAATATATCTAGCCACCAAGTCTCTCACCAACCCACCTCTGACCCATTTTGAATCCTGTCTGACTACAATAAAAGCATGGATGAAGGAACACTTCCTCAAACTAAACAGTGACAAAACAGAACTCCTACTCATTGGAACCAAATCCACCCTCACCAAAGCTGGCACTTTCAATCTCAGCATCGATGACACCGTTGTTTCTCCATCCCCCCACGCACGTAACCTTGGCGTCATTCTGGACTCTACACTCTCCTTAGATCAGCACGTCAAACAGACTGCAAAATCTTCATTCTTCCATCTTCGCAACATCGCCAAACTCAGACCTTCCCTCTCCCGTCCTGCTGCTGAAACCCTAATACATGCGTTAATAACCTCCCGTCTTGACTACTGCAACTCTCTACTTACCGGCATCAAATCTACATCCCTCCATAAGCTCCAAATGGTTCAAAACTCTGCAGCCAGACTACTCACTCACACCAAGTCCCGGCAGCATATCAACCCTATCCTCTGTGAGTTACACTGGCTTCCTATGTCCCAATGCATTGACTACAAGATCCTCCTACTGACATATAAATCCCTAAACAATATCGCCCCTGCCTACCTTTCCGACCTTATTCTTCCATATCAACCAACACACACACTCCGTTCCAGTACTGCAGGCCACCTCATAATCCCCAAGTCCAAGCTCAAAGGCTTTGGTGACAGGGCATTCTCAAGGGTTGCTCCTCGTCTCTGGAACTCTCCCCAAAACCATCCGTGACTCTGAGACTATCCCCATCTTCCAGCAACGCCTCAAGACTCATCTGTTCAAAATCGCCTACCCATAGCCATGCTAAATCCCATACTCTCAATCTTTGTTGTTTTCTCATAGTATTTCTTTTGTTTCTGTTTGTTTTCTGTTCCATGTCACTTTTGTACAGCGTCTTTGGGTCCCTGAAAAGCGCTATATAAATATAATGTATTGTTATTATTATACCTGCTGATATGAACATTACTAAAAGGCATCCAATGGCTCTATGAAACAAAGAACCCCATGACTACACACAACATCACTTTGTGAAACAAAACATTACTTTACTGCCCACTGTAAATACACTAACACAGTAACACTTGACATTGATACTGTTGATATTGTCATTAGTATTAATATTTCTTTGATACTGTCAATATGGTAAACAATGCTAAATCATGGATCTTGATCTCATTTAATGTATGCTCTTCAATCGGAAACTACTGTATCTCCATCTGCCGACTCCACAAATATTCTCACATTAGATGGACCTGAGTTACAGTGTGATGATACCTACAAGTGTCAAGGATTTTGGTCGGATCATACACTCTCTTTCCAGACCCACATCAGCCACTTGTTATTTAAAATCAAATCCAGAATAGGTTTCTTGTTTCACAAAAAAAGCATCTTTCACGCTTCAAAACAGAGTACTCCTGCAAAAATGACCATCCTGCCTTGACTTTGTCGATCTAATTTACAGACTCTGAACAAATACCCACCCCAATAAATCAGACATAGTTTACTGCAATCAGTGACCAGTGTCCCTAACAACACTCATCTGTAATCTGTACATTCTGTTAAACTAGCCCTTGCTGCATACAAATGGCCAGGCTCACTGATTCAGCTTATCTACAAGTCTCTTTTAGACTATGCCTCATTTCAGTCCTCAAAAACACCCTACCCCCCAAAAAATGCTGTGTTCCCTCACACTGGTCACCTCTAAAGTCAATAACTCCGTAGGCTGAAATTGTTTTCGGTTCTCTGCTGCCAGTGCCTGAAACAAATTGTCAACAAACTCTCAAATGTGACACTTTCATTGCCTCATTTTTCTTCAAAATCAAACTGTCTGAGCTGCTGTATTTTTCAGTTGTCTTACCTGGGCAAATGAAGGTGAAAAAATATAAATCACTGCTGTATTTATACTGTAAATTTAAATATTGCGCTCCTCTCTTACTGCTCTTTTGAATGATTTTCTTTAGAACCTTCCAAACAATCACCTAAGTTCCTCTTTCTTTCATAAACAGTTCATTGCATACAAATGTTTTATGTACATAGACATTTTTGGTTAATAAAGAAGGCTTGTCTTCCAAAAAGATTTCTTCAGATGAAAATGGTTCTTGCAAAAACTATATCATTTTGCAAAGAACCGTTTTTAAACCCTTTTTTCTAAGAGTGTAGCGAATTATTTTGTTAATTGATTGCTTGAAGCAAAACATGGAGACAAATAAATAGCTCTTTCTCGATTGAGATTCAGTTCCCAACGTTAACTGAAAAAAGCAATTGCTAAGAGTTTGTTTTCTAAGGGCCCATCAATAAGTGAAACTCAGACCTTCAAGTAACAATATGCTGTTTTTTAAATAAATGATTAGTAGCTCCTGTTGGAATCTAGCCAGACTGAAGTTATCTAACAATTGAACTAATTTATCCATGACCTACTCTTAGATGACTGCTATGCTGAAGAACTTAACAACCAAATCTACGTAAATCATGTAAAATGGAACAACCATCACATTAATGGGTGAAATATGTCCAAACCCTTACTGATTTTATGAGGATGGAAAAATGTTTGTTATTTATAATAGTATATAATAAGAGAAAATGAAATATTAGTCTTCAAAATCTGAACACTTCGGTGAAAAACATAATTAGATTTATACAGAGCCTTTCTGCTGAGGTACTTATTATGTGCATTATAATTCTTGTGGTTGGAAACAGACTAGAAATAAAGCTCACCATCATATTTAATTATGTATTATTAACAGCTGTGTTTAAGATGAAAACTCTTACTTGGCATATCTAAGTGTCTAATGTTTACCTTCTAAACACGGACATTTCACTTGTGACTGTGTCACATTTCATGGTTTTACAGTGTAAGGTATTCAAATGATCATCTGAAAGGGCTGTGAGCTCACAACTGCATTACTGAAGCTTATTCTAAATGTTTTGATACGTTTGCTGAACTGACTTTGAACATTTTCTAATCACAGCGATCTAGTATAGCAAGACACCATACAAAACATCCTTGACTCTTCCGTCGCTGTCTGTCTATCTGGCTCTTTCTCTTTATCTCTTTTGCTCCATTTGTCGTTGTTTTCTTCCAAGTAGCTATATTGGCATGGCAAAAAAGGCATGGTTGAAGCCAGAGTTGGTTAAATGATGCACTGCAAGACAGCAGGGATACATTGCTGTGACACCGATGACACAATTGTTGCCCTTCGGCTGCTTACTGCCATTTAGGGGCACGTCTCTCGTTCGCAGCGTGGGGCCTACATTCTTTCTGGAGATATAGCAATATATATGGATTGATGGTGGCAACTCTAATAGGGACTGTGTACGGACTCATATAACCATCTTGTACAAATTAAATGGAATGTTACGCATACGGTATTGCATTGCAGGGTTTGTTAATATTTTCAGTATGACAATGATGACAGGAAATTTTGTTGTGAATGGATAGGTGGAAATTAAAAGAGGCACAGCATTTCTTATTTGCCATTGTTGTGGTGTCCTTTTTTTTGTTGCAACACTAACTTTTCCAGTCAAAGTTTTTGTGCCATGGAATTAGAGACCAGCCGGGCGTTTTATTGTGTCATTCTCTCTAATTCCCTGCACTATATCTATGAAAAATAAATAATAAATACATCTAATTAATATTAGAATGTGGCACATTTCTATGTTAATCCTAATTCATTTGCCTTAATTGAGCCTGCATTTGCTCTGCCAATGACTGGCTTGCAGAAGTGTTAAGGAATAATCCATTGTGTAAATGCCATGAACCATTTAACAGAGTAAATCCTGATGTACTGTTGGTGTTACTTCACCTGCCTCATCAACATGGAAAAAACTCTTCAATCAATAAGTCATTGTATTTTGTGAATACTTTGTTACATCAGGAATGTTCACAAAGAATCTATTAGGACACCCAGCCTGAATCGAGATCCCCTGCAGCTCACTATGTAAACCATGTACCTTGCAATGCCAGGTTTGTTGGTTTGATTTCCACTGGGGCAATAGGAAATTTGTATACACATACTGATATTCTCTCTGGAAAAAAGCATCACCTAAATCACTAAATTGTAAAATCCCATAGAGAAAGCAATGCAGATTTTGAAGCACAGTAGTTAGGAAAAACTCCCTAAAAATGCAAGATGCTAGAAAGAAACTTAAAGAGGAGTCAGGCAGGCGGCCATTGTTGTGAAGGCTTTGCCGGGTGAAGATTGTACGAGTACATGGTTATTAAGACCAGATTACTTCTCTACAACTTTCAGAACATTCACATGATCAGTGGGTCAGAAAAACACCTCGGGAATAATTGCTAGTTGGCTTTTCATATCTGAACATTCAAAAATAGTCACTGTAGTTATAGAGGGTGCAAAAAATCTGCTCCTCTGGAGTAAAAGTCAACTTCTTCATAGGCGAGTGTTCAGAGGTCGAGACAAAAATAGTTCTTGCCGCTCTTCATACAGATACATATACCAACTGTACAGACTGCGTAGTTACATATTTTTCACTATCAAAGAACCCGCTACAACATTAATTAAAATTGTACAATGTAATCATACGAAAACTGTGCTGTGTATAATGTGTTTTGATAATATTTCCTCACTCGTTTCATCTTTTTTTTTTACACACCAAGCATGCTGTTGGCCTGATCTATTTGTCTGTGTTTTCCTCTTTTCTCTACCATTGCTCATTAGTGTCATTTGGTAAAAGGATATCTCTCTGATGGGTCCTTTTAAACCCCCCTCCCTCCTTCCCCCTCATTCTTTTTAAATAGATAGGAAAATATATTCTTCGCTAAAGGGCATTCTGCAAGGCTCTATGTTAGGGGATTTTAATTGCACGTTTTAAATAATTTTTTCAACCTTTTATTCCACTGTGCTCCAGCCTCACCCAATTGTCTACAAAAGAATATGGATCCATCCAGGCCTGAGATCTGATATTCACTCCATTTGGTCTTTATTTCATCCATTTTCTCTTTATAATTCATGTCTCTGTTTGTACCTCTATTTGTCCTTCAAACGATGCCTTATCATATTTTCTGTATGAATACAATTGGGCATTTTGTAGTGTACATGATAGTAGGCCAAGTAATCTTTATGGCAGGTATGAGAGACAGTATTTTGGTTCTTGATTTGCCTCCTTCTACATCCGTCCCTCCCCCCTTCCGTCTCTCTCTCACGAGTCCAGTTGGGAAATGAGGAATCTGTTTGGGAGCGTAGGGGATTTAGAGTGTGAAAGAGAGTGGATCAAGGGCAACACATTCATAATACCTCCATTTTTTTCTTCTGCCCCCCCAACTGCCACCCCACACCCACAGCAATATTCAAACCAGCCCAAGCAAGGTACATGGCCAACTGCAGTGTACTAGCAGGACATCAACACGTAACATATTATCCGCTGGTTGTCAAAAACCCGACGGCCACAACTTATCCATTGTAATCGCTGATGGTAGATCTTATTGCGAGTGTCGTCTTTTTCTGTCCTCACACCTGCTGACGGCATGCATGTTTTTTTTCCCAGCTGATGTAGGCAGTCAATATTTAGTGTTGTATAATGTCTCTGGCGTTGTCATCCTACTCGGCCTGAGGCAATGCATCTGTCCACATCTGCAGTGGTGCAGTATCCCCCATCGCCTCATTATCCGAGCTAGAGCTTCTTAGTGATTTATTTACCTGCTCACTGTGTTGCGCTCAGACAGAAGGACAAAGAGAGAGAGAAAGAATGAAGGGAGAGAGAGAAGGAGAAAGAGGGGGGGATTGGACGAGCAAGGTGAGAACGACGGAGGGACAGAAGAAAGGGAGAGTGAGGTGAGAAGGGGGTGATGAGAGAGAAAGAGAGGTGTTCAAGCGTTGATAATGCGCCGACAACGAGTCTAACAGATGGGAACATTATGTTTAGATTTACAGATCAAATTGAGTCAAATAGGGGAAAGGGATGGTGGGGAAATTGTCAACGGAGATTCCATGTGCTCATTTATATTTGCATATGTTTTAGGTCTGGAACATTTAAGTGTACTGTACAGAGTTGGTGTTGTCTCCCGATATGATGGTGTCTAATTAACTTGTCCATTATGAGATGTGCCTTAATTCTACAGTAAACAGCATCTCTTCCCCAAACGCTGGTAGAAAACAATGTTATAGCAAAAAACAGATTAATAGTAACTGTAATCTGAATGTAATTGTTTGTTGAAAAGACTGGTTCCAAATGATCAGTGATAGAGGCATTGTTTGTGATATAAATAAGGTGTATTATAAAACAGGTAAAAATGCAGGATAAATTGATGAGCGGCAGATTATGGCAAAATGATTTTGGCAATAGTGATTTTGTTAATGTCAGGAAAGGAGAAAGAGAGAGGAGTTGATTTTGATTAACAGGGATATTGACCAACAATTGCTTTTGTGATAGTTGTTAACAAGGCAAAGCAGGAAATCCACCACATCTTACACAGGAAGAGGGACAAAACAAAAGCTGATATAGGCCTAGACAGCCAGTTAGGGTGAAGTTTTTGCTGTTGGCTAAGAGACCATTTTTAAGCTTATCTTTTAAATTAAATTGAAAATGAAATGTCCCTTTCCTTAGGAAATGTAATATTTTTTTATTACATTATTGATTGACCAGTTCTTTGAACAGCCATGAAAGTTGGGTCATTGTTCAGGTTCTAATATTGTACAAAATATCACATTCTCATTGAATGAGATAGAAGTTATTCATAACTTGTTTGAATATGCAAGCTCATCTGTAGTTTCTACAGCACACAATGAGCATAACATATCAATACACTTCTTTCCTTTCAGCCTAAATCCTTATGTAATGATTACTCCAAAAAGCAGTGTCATTGATTTTTAAAGAGGTATATTCTCCAAGTTCTTTCTAACGCCTGGATTCCGTTCTTTGTAGAAACAAGCCCAAAAATTTGGCAGGCCCTGCTGTCATGGTGCCATTCTGTTCCTGATTGTACTTTTGAAGTGTATGTTTGGCCGTTTAGTAGCCTTCTGGAGTTTTATCCAGTAAACCAGGGTGAGCTGAGAAAGTGGCAAGGAATGGCTGGTTGGTGTCAGGTCTTTTCAACACTAACGTTACCATGCCGATGGGCCGGGTAGATGTGTATTGGGTATGATAGGCAAACTGCCAGGCATTTGGGCTTGGCCTGTTGATCAGACGGCTCGACATTGGGAAAATCCGTCTGGAGCCAAAAGGATGTCAACCCACATTACCCTGACTGACTTTTTCATATTATTTACCATTTAGCAGATGCTTTTATCCAAAGAGACTTACAGTCACGGTTGGATCCATTTTATATTTAGTGGTTCCAGCTGGAATCAAACTCGCTGCCTTTAGCAATACAAGTACAATGCTCTACCTACTGAGCACCACAGCACCACTTCAATTCACAACGAAGCTCAGTGAACACTTCCTGGTAAACCAGAAAATTTAAATATTCCCAACTTATAACGTCTTCATAACAAGTTGACGGGGTGACAGCCTTCAGTACCTTGCCAAGGTCAACCCAGGGGGTACTTGGAGTTATCAGGGCCTTTGCGCCATTGCTTTTATGTTCAGCCGGTGCCATGCGGATCCCAGAAGCCCTCCCTATTTCCCCCAACCACCCTCTGGTTCCCCTCTGGATCTCTGGGCTTAGCTAAGTCATCCGTGTAAGCACATCTCTCTCGACTGTTGGAACCAGCCTTCGTGGGCACCCCAAGCTGGCTTTGCCACACCGCACATGACAAGGGGGTGGCACGCACCACCGATTTCGCTGGAAAGGAGACAGCCGCTTAAAGGAAATCCCCCAAGCGCCAGCAGCGCCATCACCCGCCTGTCTCTCTCTCTCTATCCTAGAGGTTTGGTGCCAGTCAGTTGGGTCGCAGCCAAGTCCCGCTGCAGTATGGAGGATTATGATCTCTCTAGATATCATCCCAAATGGCAGCTCACTTCCTACATACTGTCCTATTTTTACCAGAACCCTATGGGCGATGAGACCTATGGTCAAAAAAAGTGCTCTATAGGAAATTGATGACATTTAGGACACAGGTTCTCTATCCAACACATTTTGACTGTAGTCTGTGTGGGAGTCCGTATGGTTTTGGTCTGAAGGCCTTGTTGAGAGCGATCAGGGTTGGAGTGCTAAATGACCCTCTTAATGTCACTGGAGAGAACAGCGAGCCATCTCTCAATTTGGCAGGAACCCGTCCGTGGCAGCCAAGCGTCGTTTGATAGAGTGTGGCGATTCGAAACCGGCAGGAAACCCGGTGACCTTTCCCTGTTTGTGACGTGCTGACTCGATTGCCCTTTTGAAAATGCTAATACTGAATGGTTTGCCATAAAGTAAGCCCTCCAAAAGGCCCTTCCACAACTTAAAAATGCGCATAGGTACAGGAAGCGTTCAGTCAAGTTTAGGGTCATGGCTCTTACTGATCCAGGACAAATTCCTAATGTTTCCCAATCGTACCCTGTTCCCTTTAAATTGACCTACTTTTGACCAGGGCCCATAGGGCAGCTACAGTAAATTAAATGACTGCAATTCAACACCAAATCTTAAATGGCTGCCTGTCCCAAGCAATAGCTGGTCATCTACATACATTTTAGCTAATAAACTTCTCTTTGAAATAAATGCTTGTTTAGTGAGTACTTTCAAATCTGCACAAAGACAAGATAAAGGAGAGTGAGATTATTGTCATGGATCAACTACAGGGATCTGAGGGTCAACAAGCGAGATAAATGCACCTAAGACAAAATTTGAGGTGTTAAGATTGGTGTACAGAGATGCAATGTTGTATCTGTCCCATTATGGTGCTTGAGCACACGAACAGTGCCAGTGAGGTAGATAAGGCTACACGGTTGTCTTCTCAACTCCTCTCTAGGTGACAAAGGGGAAAGATTAAGGAAGTATATATAATATTCTTTCTTATTTATTAATAACAAGATCAATTTAATAAATATTGATTATAGCTTTAAGACTATAAATCCCCAACTACCCAGTTTTGAATTGGTAAAAGGTCTAGTTTCCTGTTTTTGAAAAGCTGGCAACTGGACAGGCTTTTTCATCTATTGTGCTAGCTAAACTATCATATGCTTATGCTTACTTTTGTAATATCCATTTTGTAATAACATCTGAATCTAAGTAGAATCTAAGGAGAAAAAAACCTAAATTTCTAGTTCAGCGTTCAAAAAAAGGGGAAACATGTCTGTTTCTAAGTGTTGTTTGTGTTCAGTAAAGCAAATAAACAACTTAGCTGTTAATTAATGATTTATGGAGTATGAATTTCAACTTTCTTTTTTTTTAAAGCGACACAAGTATAACTTTTTTTCATGTCATGGCATGACAGGCCTGTTTTCCTCACTTGAAGCATGGACACCGGTTTATTGTCATCATCCTCACCTGATTTCCTGCTCACCACACCTATTTAACTTCCTTTTGCCCTCCTGTCTGTTGTCGGTCATCGTTTTGGATTTAGTTACCACTGTAATGTTTGTAGTAGTTTCATGTTTTTCACATTTTAGTTATTTCAGTAAGGTTCTTAGTTCTCCCTGCTTCTGGGTCTTGCCTCCTCCTTCAGATGTTAAACAATTTGTTGGGGCAAATTAAAATCAATAAGACTATGGCCAAAATTTCACAATTTTACAACATGATGTTGAATGCTTCTTCACCCTGAAAGTAATCTATATCCCAGGAGAAACTGTAATTACATTTTGACAAAATTTGCTAAACTATTTAATGGCTATGGCATGATGTCATCATGTTCCATTATAAATTGCTCTGTGTGTTTGTGCTAGACACTTCCTGTTTTGTTTCCTGCTGTTAGGGCGCAGATACACCCGCCAAGCTCCCATTCTTTTCAAATGGAAATGGAGCGTCGGCAAGCGATATATGCAGCGGGTGACGGTGCAGCACGATTCAGGCTTGGGAAGCAGTTACTAGTTCAATAATGTCATTATCAACCTTGCCTATAACCAATCACTGGGGTTGCTGTTATGTTTTGCTGGAATCTCTTCTCTGTTGGACAACCAAAGTTTGATCCCACATCATCCTCTGTAGGACAACCAAAATGTATCCCAATTCACTCTCACCATTTCCAGGCAAACGAATGTTCAGTCAGAAAGAACACGTAGCTGCCCCTTTAGAACTATATTAACAACAAATAAATATGGAGGGCACTCAAAGTGCATAGGGCAGAGGGGCTTGTTTGATATTCACCAGAGTACCCTTTAGTTCCGTTAGTAAACATTCTGTTGCCCATTGTATTTCTGCAAAAATCTAATGGTGAGGGTAAAAACTGCATTTGGAGACTACACACAATAGAAACTAGTGCCAGGAGACACTCTGGTCTTCTGGGAATGTTTAATGTTTTGACCCCGGTTCAATTCCCATTTCTGACTTTCCAGTTTTTGTCTCTCAGAAATGTTTATCCACTCGGTACTTTCATAGCTGTGGCACGAATACATATATCTTCTCTGTCATACCAAGAATGTCAAAATATATTTAAGAGAATATTTGTATTATGTCACCCTTTTATATACATGGATGTGTACTACACAAAAAAATATATTACATCATGACAGTGTCATGAACCCGCCCCATTTGGATCTATACACAGATGCATTAACCACTACACCATTGGGAGGTGACAACAGTCATAGTACAGTGGTGGTTCCAATATATAAGCAGGTAAACACTTTTCTTTTGTCAACCATAATTTATAGTAAATGGACATCTACATACATGTTCTGTTTCAAAATATGATTTCTCTGAATCATTTCAAAACAGATTTAGTCGTTAGCCTATTCATCTCGGAATGAGGTCATTAAAAAATGGGTTATACTTACAAAAAAAAGACATTTTATAACCGGACTCTTCCTCTGAACAGGATACACTGAAATACGTTAACTTCAAGTCCAAACAAACATGTTTCTATGAAGCACACATGGTTTTGCAACTGTGTTGAAGAATTGAACATAACTAATCTACTATTTACAGACGGGAGCTCGCTTCAGATGAACGATTGCGAGTTAGGTTCAAAGCATCAAACTCAACCGAAGCTGCCAAATGAACATGCTTCTATACAGTTTCTACACAATTTGTAGTGATGACTTGAACATAAAAGTGACATTTTGGGCCAACACGCCCTCAAGCGTCTCTTTTGGAGCAGGCGTCTGGCGGCTTGTAGACATGTCATGGGCTTAACAGCCAGGCACGGTCTCTGCCGTGCCAGCTGTTACATTTCTATGTTCAGTGTATTTTGGTTCTGTTTGTTTTGTTTCTATGTTCTTTGATTCGTTTCACTTGTGTCTGGTTTGGTCTTCATTTGTATCTCGTTTGCCCCTTGTTATGTTCATGTTTAAGTTCCTCCTGTCCTAGTGTTTCTTGTCAGCCATTGTTTTACGTGAAGTTTATGTTCCTGGATGTTACCTGTGCCTTCTCCGATTAAAGAGCCTTTGTTTCATTTATTATCGAATAGTATTTGTTATTATTCGAATAGTTTTCGGTTACTCAAAGTACATGTTTGTTTGTTTTTTTAATAAATATTAACCACTGATACAATCCCATACAGAAAAAATATATATTTTTGCAATGCAAAATGCATGTAGAATGTATGATGAATACATTTAACTTTATTCAAATTACATTTCAGGTATCAAAATGTATTTCACCTTTTATTCCGAAATGTATGTCAAAATGTATAAATATATTTCTATTTTGTTCACATGTATTTCAAAACAATTAAGTCTAAGTCTAAAATGTAATTCATGTAAGACGTGTTATATTTTATCACTTCATAGCAGACCTGAAAATGATTATGCCTTTGTGTTATTCCCTTAGAGGCCTCAGGATTTAGTGGATATTGGGCCTGGCAAGGACTGTGGGATCCCTTAGGGGTAACCCAGGGACAGGGTCTTGGTTGAAATCAATATTGATATAATGGCCAATAATAGGACCAGGTTTTCTAAACAAATGCAGCGCACTGGTCTTCACACAGTGAATATACAAACATCACTTTCAAAATGTTCATCATTGGTGTCATTTTGATGACATCACTTTTAGGTGTTGAAATACATGTATATTTATAGAAATATATTTACAAAATGCCTTTCATCTTGCAGTCACCTATATACTTGAACGTACTGTAGCAACCTTGGTAAGGCCACAACTCACCCCTCTGAAAAGATATCCCTGTTTGAAGTAGTAGTTAGCATGCTTGACTTGAAAACCAAACATTATGGGTTCAAGACACGGCCTGCCAAACGCCACTGTACATTTTAAAAGTGTGTTCACACATTTTAAAAATGTATTTACAAATATATTTTCCAAATGTATTGAAAAATATATTTAGTATGTATTTTCAAATGCATCTAAACATTTCTTGATACATTTTGTATGCATTTGTTAATATATTAGTAAATGTATTCAAAATATATTAATTACATCTGCTTAAATACATTAATTGGCCAATTTTTGTTATTTTTAAATGTATCCCAAAAATGTTTTACACAATATATTTAAAATGTATTTATTTTCTATATGGGAACATAGGCTCTACCATGTAACGTGTGAAGGAGTGGATGTCGTTCTAGTCTAACTTTGGCTCAATGGCTCGTTTGTGTGAAAAAAAAGTGAGTGCAGGTATGGGGGAAGCAGTGTTGTGCACTCGCAAAATTTGGCTCCAGAACTAGAATAATCAAATTATCAACTAACATTGATTTTATTGAATGAAGAAGTCTAGAGAAGCTAGTTAGCTAAGCTAGTGATGGAGAAGTCTAGAGAAACAGGAAGTGCAGAGAACATCTCTGGACCACATTGCATGATCAGAGGGTGATTTTTTTGATCTATGATTCATGTTTTTGATCTATGATTTCTGATTTATAAAAATATTGAGTTTTTTAGACCCTCGCAAATTAGTACAATTTTTTCCTTTGGTGTGATACCTTTTACAATGGATATGTTTTTAATCTCCATTTTATATAAATTAGCGTGAAAATATTTCAGCTGGTACAAATGTGGAATGCTAGATAATCACCACAAGCCCCCACATACCCCAAACTGCATGAAAAGCCCTTTGGTGTGACAGTATGTCCTCTGGTGTGACACCACTGTCACACCACAGGAAACAGTTTACTTTTCTGACATGTTCCTTCGCTAAAGAGTAAATAATTGTTGTTTTAAGTAATTCATTGTTTTATGTTTTCTTTATTTATTAATGTGTTGTTTCTTTTTTATTTTAAAAGAAAAACCATGCAGAAGCACACACACAATATTGATCCTCTGCACATTGAATCTGATGGATTTTGTTTTCTTCATAGAGATGTCAAGTACAGAAAGAGCACAGAGATACAGGGAGAGGCTGAATGATGACCCTGAGAAGAGAGGAAGTCCTGAGAGAAGGACGTAGAAAGTAAACAGAATAGATGATAAAAAGAATTGATGAAAATCAGAAGCTTGATAGTTTAACATACTTTAAAGTTATAATTCACTGTAATTCTAAATCATTGCCCTAATTGAATTAGTCCTACTTTTTAGGCTGTAATTTTTCCCACCATTCCCTTCCCTCAGATATCAACAGAAGAAATCAAGGGCGGGTCACTGAAAAATGTACTATTCATTTCTTGCGAATATCGCACAAATGAAAACTTCGGAAGAAATGCAGGAACTCAAAGAAGAGGTGTAGAGAAAAGAGGAGAAACCTAAAGACCGTAATGAATCTAACCCCTAAGTCTCCTGGCTGCATGAAAACAAACCAACGAAACACACACACACCAGCTGACACAGCAGGACAGATGAGATTATTCCATCTGCAGATTTGTAGTTAAAGCCTTGTATTTTCAATTAATCAGTTTACTATTGTTGAAATCATTCATGCTCCAGTTGAGTTGTTTTTATATAAATGTAAGTATTTGATGAGCATAAATTATTTATATTTTTACTTTTCAGCTTTTTTAATTGATCAATGTTCTTCATTAGTGCTGTCTCATTACTCTATGAGCTTTAACAGTATACAGCACAATATTGCTAAATGGAACAATGTTCTTGTTTTTAAGTGTTTTATCTGAAGTGTTTAGTGTTGTTCAATAGCATTGTTTTTTGACATTATAAATATGAGAAAAAAGTATTTTCTCCTTGGAAAAACTAATAAATCCTAATGGAACATATGGCAAGTGATCTCCACAAGACCCACAGGTAGATTTGTGGATTTTAAAAAAGGTTTGCCAAAATGAATATCTTATTTAAAATTAGAGGGTGGACACTTAATATCACACCATTATTAAAGAAAATGATGCCTTATTTTAAACAATTCTACAAGGTAATACATTATTTTGAGATAGGAATGACAAATAATGAAGACAAGTGATTTTCCTCATCAAAATTAAACAGTTTTTTTAAAAATATTTTATGCATAATAATTGTCGTGTCACACCGGGGGACAAACTTAAGGCTAAAATCTTATGTTTTATAAAATCATATGTTTAATAAAATCTGAAAAAAAATCACAACCAGCCACATACATTTTTTAAATATTCAGACTTTGTTGCATACTACTCTATATTTTTTATACCTGATTTTCAAACACTTTAAAAAAAATGTACTGCTTAAACATCTACCACCCAGGTAACAATTAATTCCAATAATATATTGCACCTTCCCTTGAATTAGTTCACTTTCATCCACTTGCTCACAGTAGACTATGGGCAACCTGGCCGCCTCACCACTATGGCTCTGATTGCCGATTGTAAACAAATACGTGTGAAGCAACACTTCATAAAAATCACTTAGAAAAATGACTTTTTTTAAATGTCAAGCTATATCAACTCATTCATTAGTTGTGTATATATTGTGTATGTTTGCCACTGCACCTCACAGATTATTGTTTCAGCCATACTGAACTTGAGGTGCGTTATCAGTATTGGACAATAAGAGATCAGATAAAGAATTGAACTGTCTTCGCTTGAGTTTTGTTTTTCTTGCCACTGCCTCATTTTTTATGCATGCTTGGCACTCACACCGTCACAGTATTATACGTTTTGGTAGCGTGTTGTAGTGTAACCTAGCGTAACGTTACATATCTTACGAAATTGGGTGCCTTAGATTCACGTATAATAGTTTACGTATTCCAATGTGACCAGGTTTGCTGATGTGACCTGCTGCGATTGTATATGTAATCTTTTGATAGGTGGATAAAATGATTCGGAATATGGAAATAATGATGTGCTTAAATACCTCAATAACATTTGACAAAAGCTGCTCGTATATTGCATGTTTTATGTACGTGAGTGCATTTGTTAGACATACAGGGCCGGTTTCACAGACTCTAGACTCTGTGTAACGTTGTTCCAATCTAACGTTCAATGGAGTTAAACTCAAGGGAGTTTTCTGTTGAACTAGATTTTTTAGTCCTAGACTAGGCTTAATCCGTGTCTGTGAAACCGGCCAATAGTGTTTGACTTTCTGATCATCTCCAGTGAAGATCACCGCTAGTTATCATGAGTCAGTGTTTTGTATTAAATCATTCTGGATATGAGGAGCCTGCTAAATGACTAAAACATGTTTAAAACACTCTCGCAATGACGACAGCAGCAGGGCTCTAAAAGTGATGGATGAAACTAACTACAGTTATAATCCAATATGTCTTGACTTCAGACAGCTAAAGTTGCCAACTGGGTTATTTAGAATATCTTCCTGGCCTTAGTCAGTGATGTTAAGTCTGAGTTGTTATAGCAGCTTCATGTCAGTTTAGGAAAATAAATAGGTTCCCACAAACAGAAAATGGCAATACTATACTTTCTACTTCGCGTTCTTAAGTTTGGAATCGCACTTGAAAACTGACATTTGACTTTCGTACTTCCTATAGAAAGAACACAAGTACGTATTTTGAACCACAGAGATGTAAGGATTACATTGGGATTATAGATTATTTTTGACATGAGATGCTGGAATGATCATCAACATCCTTGACTGGCATATTTAGTTTTTTTGCTGTGGATTCCCAGTAACAGACTTCCCTAACCAAGGCTAAATAAAAAACCTTTTTGTATTCAAATGTGGTGGTCCTCTACTGGGTTTATTAATGTGTAAACTGTTATTATTCCCTTCAGTTCAGTAGATGAAGTACTAGGTATGCAAGGTACTATATTAAAAGGACTTTCAGTTCTAATTTTCCCCTGCTACGCACTTTCTACATTTGTTTTATTTTTTTATATTACTTATATAATTTTTTTTCTATTGAATCACAGTTCCTTATTTTTTGGGTAATTGTAATTCATTTTTATTCTTGGTCCCATATTGATTATGAGTAAATATCAGCCATTGGCCCCCGAAATCCTCTCCAATCAGTATCAGCATCAGCTCTAAAAAAATCTGTATCGGTCAAGCCCTACCAATTGTTTCTTCCAAAAAAAAACTAACATTGGGACCAAAGTTTGGAGTTGCTATGCAAAAACCCCACAGTCAGAAATACGCCAGCATTCTTGGTTTTGTTGTATTTCTGTTATTCGATATGCTTGCCAAAGACATAGCACGACTAAATTACCCTCGTAGTCTGATTCTTAGTAGTGTTATTGTTGTTTGATTAATAATATTTGGTTAAAGCTATTAACAGAAAACAAACTTTCAAATGTTCAGATTGCCCCGACTCAGGTTGCTTGAAAATGGTTTTGATACCATTCATTTTTTAAATATGGAAATATTCAACAGAGCTTCTAATGTATTTCAATGGGACAAAAGTTATCATAGAATTGAGTAGGGACAGAACCAAAAATTATAGTCAGACTTTATCTCCTTCTATGCAGTTCAAGCAATCAACCACCTAATCAATGTTGAAATGTTTTGATGTGCCCAGTTTGAGTTGGTCCCATTCAGAATTATGTTTAATTTGAAGTTAACATGGGTTTAAATGAGGATTCTTTTAAAATGGTCATGCTTCTTGGCTAATCAAGTGATAGTAAAAACTTTAAAGCTTTTTGCTAAATTGGAAATATAATGAACCTTTATAAACTATACACCATTTAACAATTTTTTTTGTTCCTGGGGAGTGTTATTTCCTCATTGCTAATGCCTCAAAAGTATAGAAAATTGCTATTATTCCCGACAAACTTTGCTTTTGTGACCAGGAATGTGATATTTTGAACTTTACCTAGTTTCTAGAACAATCCAGGGCCCGGTTTCCCGATAGCGCAGCACTCACGATGGTTTAACGATACACGTAGCCTTAAGCGGGACTTTGTTACGACAAACTTACGCCTGTTTCCCAAACCACCACGTAGCTCGCTCTTTATAAAGTGCATCGTAAGTGCCACGTTACGGCCATTAGGAATGGAATTAGGCCATCTTTGGGGGCTTGGAATCGAATTATACCATGAAAATGTTTTGAAATATAGCATATTGCATTTCGATAGAGCTTATTTACTTATCAGAAGCATTTAATATCGCTGGCGATGTATTCAACTTCAACTTTGGCATCAATAAGAAAATGTAAAACTCGAAGAAGTAGAGAAATTTATGGTGGACGAAACTGTTATTTGCAACCAATGGGATGGACTTCAGCCAATCAAAATCATATCTCCGGAAATTGATCACGTGACATCCAATTATCAATTCATCCGGTAGCTAGCCTATATAGAATATAAGTCAAATAGCAATCAACACGTTTGGTTAACTGTGAGTATAAAGCGTAGTGAGAAAAATATATTCTAATTGTTTGGAATACAAATGGAACGTAAGAGAAAACCTGCATTCTGGCATGTTCTTGAATGTTCTTCTTGACGAGGTAGAGGCACCAGCACCTATCCATCAAATAATAGTAGCAGTACGATGCGGGGTTTCAGACTCGTGAACGGTTAATTTTGAACACTTTTTCTTAATTAGCCTATTTCTTGACTTACATACCTTTTTCTTTATGCTCAGTTGACCAATTGCATTCAGTTACATTTACATCTAGTCACGCACTTATCTAATTTGTCTAAATAAATGTGTCTAAATCAAAACTCTTTTGATAAGTTTTATTTGTTCTATTGCCTTGATATTAACTGTTTGCGATCTCTTCTCTCATGTTGAGGGAGGCGCTATTTCACAAAAACAGTGGTGCCTGTTAAGATCGGTTAAGATGGACTAACAAGTGGTCCGGAGCCCTTATTAATTAACGAGCGATGTTACGTGACACTTAAGTAACAATGCTTTCGGGAAACGCACTGATAAAAGAAAGAGGCACCTACGTGCATCTTACGGTCATCTTAGTGCATTGGGAAACCGGGCCTAGATAGATTCAGTGCTGAGTAAACTTGGAGTAACTTCTAGAACTTTATAGAACTTTCCAGTAATATAAATAGTAGCATAAATACAGGGGCCTTAAGCCCACCAGTTTAATTTAGTTCCAGCTACCTAAGCAAGCAAGTTTATTTATATAGCACAATTCATAAACAGAAACAATTCAATGTGCTTTACAAAGAAAAATAAAAAATATAGAAAAACAATAGCATAAAAACAAATAATCAAATGAAAGCAAAACAACATCACAATAATAAAACAGAATAATAAAACAGAATAAAAATGGGCTAGAAACATAGCAAGCTATAAAAGCTGTAAGGCTAAACAGTGTGGTTAAGTTTAGGTGCTCAGTCATTGGCGCGTGAAAAGAGAAGTGTTTGTAACCTGGATTTAAAAATGGATACGTTTGGGGCACGTCTAAGATTTTCAGGTAGTTTATTCCAGTTGTGTGCAGCATAACTGCTAAAGGCAGCATGGCCATGTTTTGTTTGGACTCTGGGCTGTACTAGCTGACCTGTGTTCATGGATCTAAGAGCCCTGCTCAGTTTATATTCTTCAAACATATCAGAAATGAATTCAGGACCAAAACCATTCAGTGATTTATAAACTAAAAGCACTACGTTGAAATCTGTTCTGTAACTGACTGGAAGCCAGAGCAAAGATTTAAGAACCGGAGTGATGTGCTCTGGTTAACATTCTAGCAGCAGCATTCTGAATGAGCTGCAGCTGTTTTACAGTCTTTTTGGGGAGTCCAGTTAAGAGGCCATTACAGTAGTCAACCCTACTAGAGATAAAAGCATGGATGACCTTCTCTTGGTCTTTTTGGGACACCAAGCCCATGATTCTGGCTATATTTTAAGATGATCAAATGTTGTTTTGGTGACAGCTTTGATATGACTGTTAAATGTGAGGTCTGAGTCTATCAGAACAAAAAGATTATGTCCTTGGTCCCTGTTTTTTAGTGCCTGGGAATCCAGCTCTTTACTAATACTAGTTCTTTTATTTTTGATGCCAAACACAATAATCTCTGTTTTATCTTGGTTTAATTGTAGACAATTTTGGTTCATCCAGGTATTTATGTGCTCCATACAGTGACACAGTGAATCTATTGAGCTGTTGTCATACGGTTCGAGAGCCATATGTACAGTGCATTTAAAAAGTCTACGCACCCTTGTTAAAATGCCAGGTTCTTGTGATGTAAAAGAATGAGACAAAGATAAATCATGTCAGAACTTTTTCCACCTTTAATGTGACCTATAATGTGAACAATTCAATTGAAAAACAAACTGAAATCTTTGAAGGGGAAAAATAAAAAATAAAAACTCACAATAACCTGGTTGCATAAGTGTGCACACCCTTAAACTAATATTTTGTTGAAGCACCTTTTGATTTTATTACAGCACTCAGTCTTTTTGGGTAGGAGTCTATTAGCATGGCACATCTTGATGTGGCAATATTTGCCCACTCTTCTTTGCAAAAGCGCTCCAAATCTGTCAGATTGCGAGGCACCCCACAGATGTTCAATTGGATTCAGGTCTGGGCTCTGGCTGGGCCATTCCAAAACGTTAATCTTCCTCTGGTGAAGCCATGCTTTTGTGGATTTGGATGTGTTCTTTGGGTCATTGTCGTGCTGAGAGGTGAACTTCCTCTTCATCTTCAGCTTTCTAACGGACGCCTGAAGGTTTTGTGCCAAAATTGCCTGGTATTTGGAACTGTTCATAATTCCCTCCACCCTGACTAAGGCCCCGGTTCCAGCTGAAGAAAAACAGCCCCAAAGCATGATGCTGCCACTACCATGCTTCACTGCGGGTATGGTGTTCTTTGGGTGATGTGC
>JACXGI010001113.1:0-23957 GCA_016801175.1 Esox masquinongy
ACACACACACACACACACACACACACACACACACACACACACACACACACATACATTCTTCTAAAGTATACAACATGACTTAGTCTATTAACACAGACACACACACACACACACACACTTTCCTCTGCAGTATACAACATAACTGCATAACTGAGTCTATTAACACACACACGCACATACTTCTGCAGTATACAGCATGACTTAGTCTATTAAAACACACACACACACACACACACACACACACACACACACACACACACACACACACTTCACCTCCCTCCTCTCTTTCCCGTCCTTTCTCTGCCTCTTCTCCCTTTTGCTCTGTCATTCACCCCTGTCCTCTGTTAATGAGAATTGGTTGATGGCTTTGCGCCAGCACCGGCCTACACTGAGTGGAGCCTCCATAGTGGATTTGCCCAGTCATCTCTCTACTTTCCTGCTGTTACCTATAGATTAACACAAATATAGTGTTTTATTGTGTAGCTCAAGCACTTCACCTATTTCAATAGACAGTGTTGGCCTAATGGAGGAAGCGGAGATGAGGTTTAATTATAGTAGTACCAGTTCCTGTTGCTGAATCCCTATCTGTTTATGTAAACAGGGCTTGTTGCAGAGCCATTGCGACAGACACCTGGGTAAACAACGTCTAGAAACAGTTAGTCTTCCATCACTCTGGAATTTAAGCCGGTGATCTGCTGTGGGGGTCAGGGCAGCTACTGGGCCTGTATGGGGAACCCAAGCTTGACTATGTATGTCTTTTAGTTAAGTAAACTTCAACACCTGACTTGCTCCTGAGTCCACTTGATTCTTGCCTTCGAGGTCCTTCTGTACTGATTTGTATTTTTATCTTCAGAACATTTTCTGACGGGTAATCTCTATTCTCTGAATTGATACTTTGTTCTTCAAACCTCTTGGGAATGTTTTACCCCTGGTAATGTTGTGTCTGTAGGCATATCCATGGCCACGCTGTCATCTCGTGGTTTTCGGGGGTGGGGGTGTCTTAAATAATGTAGGCCTGTCTTTAGTGATGCCCATGAACCCACACCAGAATATCAACCCTCGTGCCTTTTGGGCACCACCCATGTGATACTGTTGTCGTCTGCTGGGTGTTATCTATCATCGGTCTCCATAGACATGTCTCCCTAATACTAAGAACTCAGTTCCCGACAAAGTGGATTTGTTTTGTCCTGACCATATTGGCAATAGGGTGTCAGCCATTTTGTTTGTAGCTCCTGTCTTCCAGGTTGTCTCTGTATGTCTGCCCCCACAGCTTCAGGCGGCTCTCGCTGGTCCTCAGAGAAGAAAACATGGCTCAACTTAATATGTGTCAGTTCTAGGGAAAGATTGACATGTTTTTGAGGTAGCCTTCTGGGTGTGGCTTTAAATGTCAAGAAAGCTGCATTGGAATTGGCGGAGTAGCGTTGTGATTTTTAGGGGTGTGCCGTCTGGTATGGCGTGTGTGTGTGATGTGGTTTTGCTTCAACAAGCCCTGACTGAGTGCTCGTCTTTCCCAGCTAACTACTTGTTCACACCCCAGTCTTTTGGAGTAGCAGGGCACTTTGAAGGGCATTTTAGAACTTGACATGGTATATTACTGACGGTTCTCCCAGATGTTATTTGTCTTCTATAGCTACTGTTCACTAAAGCTTTGTCTCTGTTCCTTGTAAGGTTGAAATAAATATTCAGCAAAAGTAACTGTCTTTAATCCGTTTGATAGTCTTGAAGTGTACCTCAGTGTTAGAGGCACTATAGTCTTAGCATGTTCTCGGCTATCATTCACTCTTCTCCCCATTCTCCTTTTCTCCCTGCCTTTTCCTCCTCATCCCCGGTCTCTCTTGCTATTTCCCTCTACAGCTCAGCCAGTCCTGCATACCCATGGTCCAGCAGGCAGCTGATGGAAGAGCCGGTTCCCAACGTACCCACCATGGTCTCCAGGCTGCCCAAGTTCGGCTTGCGGCCCGCTCTGCCCACAGCCGTGGCTGGCACTGCCCCACTCACCAACGGGACCCACTGCCTTGCCTCCGGCACCATGGGCAAAGGGATATCTACCACCAGGCAGAACGGGACGGTCCGGATGCCGACCTCCTCTTCTTCCTCTCTAAAGTGGAAGAAGGAGAAAGGAGACCCAGAGGAGAAGGGAGGCTCAGGGGAGGAGGGTGTAATTGAAGCTGGGCATCACCCCCGACAACTGCAGCGGTCGCCAGCGGTGGTACCGGAGATCAGGAAGCCTGTGGTGGTTAAGGTACGGGGGAGTGCCTCCTCCAAAACTGTCCCTCGTGCGGCCGCCCCCAAACAGGCTTCTTCTGGACAGAGTCTCTGCAACGGCAAAGCAGGTATCAGCAGGCAGGCGGCAGGTGGTGGTGGTGGGGGCGGGCGGCCCAGGACCGCATCTGTCAGGCACGGCCTTGCGTCCCCCGTCGGCACGCTGACCAGCAGCCTCTCCTTCTCCCAGTCCAGCGGCAGCCTGGAATCCGGCTCGGAGGAGAACATGGTGCGATCCCAGAGCCTCACCCATGTCAAGAGGATCCCCTCCCCCTCCGAGCCGCCCATCATCCGCTCCTACTCCTTCAACCGTGCCTCGGAGCTGGCCAAGAAGCTGCCTAAACCCATGGCCAAGTCTCAACCAGTCAAGGCCTCCCTGCTGGCCAGACCAAATCCCGTGCTGAGTGGTGGGGGCAGAGGAAGCAGCCTACACCTTAATAAGGGTGGACCTGGGCTGGCGCCAGGCAGGGCCGGGGTGGGGACAGCGAGCGGCGTCTTGCCCCCCGCCGCGCTGAGGAAATCCTTACTACCTGGCCCTGCTTCTAACACCACCAAACCCTCGGCGCTCGGCTACAGGCTCTCACGGCCCTCCCTCATCAAGCAGCCTCGCCCCATCCTGCCCACCGCTGCAGAGAAGGTCCAGGGAGACGGCGAGGAAAGCAAGGGGAGGAGGAACTCTGTGGAGACGCCACCTGTCACCCCAGACCCATCCAGCACCACTGACAGCCCTGGGAGCACCCCGGAGGGTGTGACGGAGGGCCTGCTTGAGGAGCCTGCGGCCCCGAGTGCGGTGCGTTCCCTCGGGGAAGGCCTCGAGGACATGTCCCTCTCCTCCACCTCCTCCCTGGAGCGTAATGACAACAGCGAGGAGTACATGGACGACTTTGACAACCTAGGGAATGGAGGAGACGGGATTCTGCTACTCCCAGCTCCTGATGAAGGATGCCCTATCTTGGCAGATGAGGACAACGCTGACGCCAACCAACGTCGCGGGGGGACGTCCATGACGGGCCTACACAGCTTCCTGTCTGACAGTGTGGACTGGGCCGCGATGGGCATCACCGGTAAGATTCCAAACGCGTCAAACGAACGCTTCAACAGGGCCTCGGGGACTTGTGTAGCAGGTGGGTGACGCACCTTTCCTCCGTTTCAGGGGATAGGAACCACCTGCGGGTGTTGTCTCGACGTGCCAGCCAGGCCCTGTCCGGGGGTGCTGACTACGCACATGGCTTGTCTCTGGACCTCTCTCCCTCTGACTCTGGCTCAGGGGGAACCTATATGTGGGATGAGGAGGGTCTGGAGCCGTTGGGGTCCTCCACGCACCCTTGTGGGAGCTACGACTCGGAACTCAACAGCATGGTGAGTCTGGATGCAATGCAATAGAATGTAATCTAATGTGATTTCTTTTTCTTTGACCCATTTCCTATTGTCACAACCTTCATCTTGAAATGTATTAGAGCGTGGTTGGTTGTGTTTCTCTGCTCCACTGCAAAAGTCTTAAGTTAGTCTAGTTAGTTTTATTTAGGTATTGAAAATGACAGTGTTGAACATCCATACTGATTTGACCACAAAGAATACATAATGCTATGGTTTTGACAACTCTCAACTGAGTGAATTAGGTTTTAATCCCTCATGGGTGTGGGAGACATCAATCTTCACCTGTACTTTGGTCTCTGCTGCACGTGTTTTGGAGAACAAGTAGGATGTGTTTCTGTTTCAGGGATTGCCAAGTCTTAGCTAGCTGTCATAATGTGTTTTAACCCTTGTCCAGTTATCTTTTTCCTTGCTTGCTTTTTTTAATATTCACTGTTTTACTTTTCCCCTGTTCACACAACTTCTGTTCTGTGGAATATCCCGGGTGATTTTTATTCTAGCGGGGCTGGGGTTGTGCTGCTAGTTTTGACCTAAATGAGCTCACTGCCTGGCCCTACCTATGTGGGTTGTCAGGCAACAGCACCAGTGTCCCCGGTTTTACTTCACTCCTCAGGGCATTGACCTGTCTCACAGGTCTTCCCTGGTGTTTCTTTGACCAGTGTAGTCAGGGGTGTTGCACCGAGGTGGGACGGAGACAGGGCCTTGTTCTGGCCTGCAGATGGAAGAAGATCCAAAGAATAGGTGGAATGGTTTTTGCTTTCAGGGCGCTCATTGGCTGTTGCCTCGGGTGAGTTCCCTTCAGCCAATCGTGTGGCCAACACGAAGGACACAGCCACAGGACCCGAGGCGAGCAGTGGGATGATGGTGTAGGTCTTCTAGCAGGCCTGTGACGTGGCCCGCAGAACTAAACATCGCCCTTCTCCTGTCACCTAGGAAATCAATAACCCAGCCACTCCTCTTTTATGGAGATACTTTCTGTCCCCATACTATGTCTTGTTTCGTATTCTTGGAAGCTTGTGATAAGTGACTCAGACAGTGAGTGGTTCCCATCCATGAAGTCAGCCTTCCAACTACAGGACACAAAGCACTTATCTGAAAAGTGCTGAATCATTGGCGCCTGGTTGGGCCAACGTTACAAGACAAGCTCAGACGCTCACTGAAGCTTTGCCCTTCAATAATTTGTTTTAGCCAGGTCGTGTAAAAGACCTCAGTTTGCTTATTAGTGTTTGCTTCTCCATTAGAAAATGACCTAGGACTGCTTATGAACCACCATTCTCCAAACCTGTACAGGGTTCACAGCTACGGCCTGTTTCCTTCACTTAATGGGTTTCTTGTTTCACTATTGTCTGGGCTAGGCTGTGTGAGCACCTTTGGACTGCACAAATCATGCCATGTCAATTTGGCCACAACTGTAATAATTTTGAGTCAAATAATGGAGACCCACATCATCAAAGAACATTAAACTACAAAAGAAAATGAACTCACTACTGTATGTTGCTCTGAATACGAGTTATAGGTAATGCAATTACTTGTAAATAATTTAATGTATGCGGATTTGATATTTTTTCATATTTGACTGCAGCTAATTATCTTGGATGCTGTTGTAAATGCATCACTTGGTATGTTTAAAGTAGTACTTGGGCGACCTCTACTGGAGACTGGATGTACAGTCGGCTGTGGCTTCATATTGTCTCTTTGCAGTGCTGAAGAATCCAGCCAGAGAGTAGCATTGATCAGCAAGTTCAGAGGCAGACGTTATTTTACGTAGTATGTTCAAATACCTTCGGCACCCTAAAACGGGAGACTATGCACTGTAAAAACATGCTGCAATTCTTATTGTTTCATCTGATACGGATTTAACATATCGTCCGATTAAAGCTGTGTCTGCACTTTAACACTGTAGTCCTGGAATACAGAGCCAAAAATCGGTCACTGTCCAAATACTTCTGAGGTTCACTGCATATGTTTCTATATATATTTATGAAGGGACTGAACTAAACAGTGGAATTCACAGAACACAGCTGACATTACTGGAGACAAGAACACAGGGAACACCCCTATCAACAGACAGCCTTCCAGTACAGAATGGTCTTTACTATTAAGGCTTTTTTTTACTGTGATTGTGTGCCGAATAGATTAGATGTGTTTGTTTATATTTTGCTGTAATACTGGTGGGATACTGGTGTAATGTATACTATATACCGAACAACACTGCAAATTAAATCAGAGAAGAGACAAAGGTTTTTCAAATTTCCACCCCGGAACCACTAAAGGGAGTCTTGGATTAGTACATGCATGGCCACTCTTAAAGAAATTCAGACTTAAAAGATAGTAGCAGTAAGCTCATTATAAAGACAGAGAGACAGGGGAGGGAATATACTAGAGAGTGCGATAGGCTGGATGAGAGATGAGGCGAGCGGCGGTTAACAAGAGAATAGGCCTAAGTGGTAGAAAGCCTGTAGGAGAAAGACGGGAAGACTTAGGGACAGATAGGGAGCGGGAGAGACAAAGGCGAGGGAGAGACAGTGATGGAACGGGAGCAGGCAACAATAGGACTGGCTGAAAGGGAGTGGGAGAGAATAAATGATACTGAGTGGTAGGAAGAGTTCAGATAACGAATAAAGCAAGAGCAAGAGACTAGAGTTTGAGGTTACTGGCAGACAGGCCCGAGATAACGACCAGAAGGACAGACAAGACCCCCCCCCTGTGAGCGGTCAAGCAGACGAGTCCTCCCGTAGGACTGTGTGAGGTGGTGTTGGGTGGAGGTGCTAATGCACTAACACAGGACTACGCCAACGCTGCCCACCTCTAAATCTGTCATGTCCGCGCCTCCCCCATCACGCCCAAGGCGTTGCCTACCTGACCGAAATGTAATTTGTTACGAGTATCTGCCGGCATATTCGAGTCAACTAGGTTTAATTACGCCCGTGTTTGTGACGTTGACAGGGCCCCGTAACGCACTCCTCCCTGGTGGCAGTGGCTGCCAAGGTCTCTTCAGATGCCTGTGATTAGCTTTGAAAAATGACGGCCTCTGTGCTGTTCTCTTTAAACGAGGACTGAAAGGGTGGTGCCACATTACCGGGGACAGCCAGAGGAGTGTGGGAGCGTGTGATGGTTAGACCGCCGGGCCCGGAAGCGTGACTAATTCATCCGGAGCTATTTGATTGCCTTCCTTGCTACTGCAGACAGTGCAGGGAGCCTGCGGTCATAACACGGCGACTGCTGGCAGAAAAAGATTCCCTCCTAGAATTGTTTTGATCTGTGCGGATGTGTGTGAGAGTGAGGCTGAGGTATCTGATTTGACCCTTCATTGCTTCACATTGGCCTGCGCCAAAGGCGTTCACCCAACAGCGTTGACGTGACTGCTGACTCATGGTGATGCTTACACACGCGCACATACTAGTTTCGCTGGTATTTGTTTGGGTCAAATTCAGGTCAATTTTGTCTTGGTCATGCCCTGGTTCCAAACACTGGAGAAAGGCCTCTTTTTAGGACCTCTCTCTCTTTACCCAACTTTTACCCTAACCTACCCCTAACAACAATTCTGTTGTATTTATTGGCATTGGAAACCATCATTTACTTTGCCAAACCAAGGTATGCAGTGCCTTCAGAAAGTATTCAGATCATGGCTTCTGTTAGCTGCCTAAAGTCAACTCAAAACTCTTCAAAAATGTACTTAACAAAAACATTGGGCTGTTTGAAGCCTCATGCCTGGTCAGGTCTAGTCTGTAGTGAAACCTTTAAAAGATTATTCCATAACAAAATAGTTAATATATTAAATGATTAATGTATGTACAAAGTGAATATAGTTTAGTTAATACATTAAATATATTTTAGTTAATACATTAAATATCTTATCCTTCTTTCTTTTTATGGTTTCCTAGGGAAAACCCCTAGGAACCCCTTTTATGTGGAACAACGATGGGTGGAGAAAATACAGGCACTATAGGTTTTGACATAAAAAGCAGGTAAAATTATTGGCTGGCTGCCAAATTGTGCGGTATATTTCTTTTATTGCTGTCTCCGAAACTTCCAAACTGCTCACGATGTCCTCATAATCAACTTTAACGAAGTGTACCCTAACTGGGCAAAACTTCCAAACTGCTTACAATGTCCTCATAATCAACTTTAGCGAAGTGTACCCTAACTGGGCAAAACTTCCAAAGATTCCCTTAGTTATCCAGATTGACAGTGTGCCTACGGAGTGGAGATTCTCTCTCCAAAACCAGATATAGACGGTATCAAGCGCGTGTCTTTGGAAGGACGTTGCCATGAATTTTTAGTTGCTGTGTCCTGTACGTTTTTCAAACGTCCAGGAAAATAAAATGCTGCCAGTCACATTGTCCAGCGGCAATGTTCATATCAGAAGCTCTGATTTGGATCTCTTCACCTTATCCACATTTTATGGTATTATGGTCTTTATTTAGAATTGATTACAGGCTTTTTTCACCAACAGTCTTCATACAATTCCCTGTAAAACCACTTTAATGACAAAAATGCCAATTTACTCAAAAAAACCCACAAAAACCTGGTGACTCAATCCTGACTAGTCTCCTGGTTTCTGCTGCTGAGAAGCATCCCCACTGCCTGATTCTCCCACCATGAAGATCTGATTGGAGAGCTGCAGAAAATATCTATTGGAGTGGCCTTTGGGTTCTTGGGCCCCCCCTTTGTCTAGTTACTTAGTTTTCCATTTCACAGTTCTACTGTGCTTCTGTCAGCCTTCCACTGATCTATGCCTCAACACAATTGTATTTCGGAGGTCTACACAATTCATGGACTTCATGGCTTGTTTGCTCTGACATTTTATACCGTCACGTGTCCGTCTTATTTATCTGAGCTCCATATGGAGTGTCATGTCAACGGGTCTGAATACTTATGCATGTGTGATTTATCAGTTTTTAATTTTCAATAAATTGGCACACATTTCTAAAAACATGCTTTTGTTTGTCGTTATGGGTTATTGTGTATAGATTGATATCTGTATATAATGAGTAATAAATTGAGTCTATAACACAACAAAATATGGTGGAAGTGGTCGGAATGCTTTCAGAAGGCACTGTAAATAATTAAATGACAGAAGTGAACACCCAAACTAAAAATACAGGGTTGAACCAATGTCCAAATGGTTACAAGTTTGAATGTCTTCTCTCAAGAGCCAGGTCTGCCAATCTGTACCTTAATCTGTAACTTTTACTTGGGTCAGTTATAGTGGTCAGGTATACTGCCATTGTGTTCTCTCTATTTAGGGCAAGGTAACATTATATGTTTATTTTTTTGTTTTTAGGTTAAGTCTTTCCAGTGTATCAAATATTTTTAGATTTTGTGAGGAATATTTTATTTTTGTCATGTTTTGGTTGGGTCTATATTCTCCTAGGACTCTGTGGGATCAGTTTGGGTTGGTGAACAGAGCCCCAAAGCCAGATGGCTTACCAGGCTTTTCTCTTGGTTCATCTCTCTTTAGATGAGGGATTTGCTATGGATGGTTTTAGAATCGCTTTCCTTTGGGTTGGTGTGAAATGTAACTGCTATTTTCTGGATTTTCATAATTAATGGGCATAGTCCTAATTCTCCAAATTTGGCTCTGCATTAATTATTCTGGGTTTTGTGTGGTACTCAAAGGATATCTTTGCAGAATTCCTAATGCAGAGTCTCAATTGGGTTTATCCCATTTTGAGATTTCTTGGTTGGATGGTTGACTTCCCGAACATAGAGTGCAATGGGTTCTATAACAGATTGGAGTTTTTTATTTAGCCACATCCTGATTGGAATGTAAAGGTTTATGCTCTTTTTGATGGCAGAGATGGCCCTTCTTGCCTGAACATGTCAGTGAGATCATTCACAGCCTGTGAAATGGATGTTTAGGTCGAGGTAGGTGTAATTCTTTGTTTGCCTTAGAGCAAAGGTTTTCTCTGTGTAATTCTCTTGGTTCTGGTACCTGGACCTTATTTGGGGAGATACTTATTTTTGTGTTCCTTTGAGTTGCTGTCAGGGTCGCGGTCTAGGTGCTGTTCTGGGTCCTCCCTGGTTGGGAACAGAAGCACCAGTCTTCAAACAAAAGCCATTTGATTTCCATGTCCAGAAGGGTGAGACTGGGCCCTATAGACTTTTAGTGCCCTTGCCAATTCATTGATATCAACATTTGAATGAGTGGGGTTCAAACTGCATCCATGTCTCAACCGCAGCCCTGAGGGAAGTAATTTGTGCAGGTTTTTTTTTTCTGGATTGGCGGGGTGGATTAGGCCTTTGTTCCAAATATTGAGGAAGATGACGGAGCTTTGAAGAACAGCTAGTTTGAATTTATATCATTTTGGTTTTTACATACCAACATCACCATGTTTTTATTGGGGTTAAACAGTTTGTATTTTCTCCTGGAACTTTTTGAATGTGATTGGATTATTCATTGGGTTCTTCTGGCCTTTCTCAGAAGTGATTTGATACACATTGAGCTGTTTTCTGACTTACGGTTCCTGTTTTTCTTCTAGTGTTTGTCTGTGGTGTGTTTGTGTTTCACCTTAGCAAAGGGTGCTTAGGTCTCTTTGTTTCGTGTGGCTCTTCAGTTACAGTGCATTCAGAAAGTATTCAGACCCCTTCTCTTTCCCCACGTTTTGTTACATACCACTGGTATTTCTTATTCTAAAATGGATAAAAAAACATCCTTGTCAATCTACACACAAAACCTCATAATGACAAAGCAAAATACCTGAAAAAGTAAAACGCAGATGACTGCTCGCTTGGAGTTTGTCAAACAGCACCTAAAGGACTCTAAGCCGCTCTACGGACAGCTCTGCGGACAGCTCTGCGGACAATTCCTTTAATCTCAGGGCTTGGCTTTTACTCTGACAAACACATTCAACTGTAGGATGTTATTTATACAGGCGTGTTACTTGACATATTAAGTCCAATCAATTAAATTTACCACAGGTGTACATTAAGTTGTAGAAACATCTCAAGGATGATCAATGGAAACAAGATGTACCTGAGCTCAATTTAGAGTGTCATATAAATACCTATTTAAGTGTGACATTTTTGTTTTTTATTTTTGAATACATTTGCAAAAAACGTTTTTTGCCTTGTCATTATGCTATATTGACTGTAGATTGTCCAAAAAATTTTTTTTGAATAAGTCTTAAACATAAAACATAGTGGAAAAAGCAAATTAACTGTAGCTTGTGATTTTGCTGTGGTCTGAAAACCGTATTAGTGTTCTGAGATTCAGTGTTTGGTCAGTAGTCTGATAGGGTAGTCTACAGTACAGGGGTGCACTGTAGGTTTGCTTGCCATGAGAGTCCCTTCGAACCCTCTGATTAACTATGTATAGGTCCAGTGTGCAACAGTGTGCATAGATATGATGCATTTTTGTTGGTTGTAAGTTTTGTTTAGGGGCACATTGACAAGGCAGTGCGACCACCTATACAATCTACTATCTAACTAACCCAAATAACCACATTGTCCTGCCTAAATATAACCCTAACCTTAACTTCAAAATCTAACCCTTACCTTAGCTCCATATGCTAACTCCAAACCCGAACCCAAAAGCCTTCTAAAACATTGAAAAGTCAGTGGAACATGGAAAAAGTCAGGATTTTCCACAATGTGTCATGTTTCCATGTAAGGTCGGGACATCCAAGTATTTTGGTCCTGAAAAGGCGGCGAAACGAGCAGACAGACAGGCGGGGACGGACGGAGATAAATAAATTGGATGTTTTTCACTCCCGAAGCCGGAGGAGTGTCAAGACGGGGATGTGACGGAGCGCCTGCCTCACGGGCCTCGTGTGGCGGTCTGCTTCCCACGCCGGTGTCTGTCCCCTCTTCTGCTCTGTCACTCTCCATGTGGCAACATCCGTTATGCTCAGGCGTCACCGCTGATTCTGAGCGGCTGTGTCAGCCCCACTGAGCCTGGCTGTCCTGTCTGTCTGCACTCATCTCCTCAGCGAAGCGCCGCCGCCAGACACGTCAGCCGCCTCCGCCGCCGCGGACCGGCCTCGACAGGGACAGCGCCCGCTTCTCTAGACGGAAATGTATCGACTTAGTGTTTTATTGTGCACAGGGATGTGAGGGTTGGTTCGATTCGCTGTGTTTTCTTTCAGTGGATGAGTTGGCATGTCCTGGGTCACGGGTCGTGTTAGGTGGCGTTACGTCCGGTCATGATTTGAAAGGCAATTCATCATATGCGGACCGTGACGTGATCACTGAGGGCAAGATGACCTACCTTCCCATGCGACCTTGGCACACTGCGTAGTGTTTTGCCTCCTCTCCATTGTCTCCATGCCTTTGACCTGTCGCACAGAAAGCTTCCCCCACTCTCTATTGCAGCAGAATTGAGTGGGAAATCTCGCAGAAAGCAATCAATACCAAACAAACTGCTCCGTAATGCCAGCCTGAAAAGTAGCTGAATTTGTCAGCACACTTTTACTAATGAAAAAAAAAAAACTTGCTAAATATAGAGATACATCACAAAATGGCAACACTGAATTGCATATACATTGCATAGTATTTGTACACAGGTGCAGTACATTAAACTGTATGGGTGCAAACAGTCCACCAGGTGGCAGTGTTGGTCCAAGCCGGTTGTGATCGCTCGTGAAGGTCTACAGGCCTGCAGCCTGGGTTATTAACCAACGCCCTCATTCGTGTGTCTCTGCTCAGATAAGGTCTCTCTTGCCTGTCTCTTGTGTCTCTCTGTCCTTCTGGCTCTTTTTGTCCCTCTGTCTCTATTAGTCTGTCTCCAATCTCTCTGTCGATCTCTCTCTTTCTGTCTCGGTCTGCCTGCCTGTCTGTCTCGGTCTGCCTGCCTGTCTGTTGCAGTCTGTCTGCCTGCCTGTCTGTCGCGGTCTGTCTGTCTGCCTGCCGGCCTGTCTGTCGCGGTCTGTCTGCCTGTCTGTTGCGGTCTGTCTGTCTGCCTGCCTGCCTGTCTCTCGCAGTCTGCCTGCCTGCCTGTCTGTTGCGGTCTGTCTGCCGGCCTGTCTGTCTGTCGCGGTCTGTCTGCCTGCCTGCCTGTCTGTCGCGGTCTGTCTGTCTGCCTGCCTGCCTGTCTGTCGCGGTCTGTCTGCCTGCCTGTCTCTCTCGGTCAGTCTGCCTGTCTGTCGTGGTCGGTCTGTCTCTGTCAGTCTGTCTCACTCTGTTTTTGCTCTTCCTCTCTCTCTCTGTCACACACACTTTTGCTCATCCATAATCATCTCCACTGTTAATGCGGAGAATACGGGCGGAGCACATTATGCCTAGAACAACGGAGCTAACTCAAGTGTGCCTGGGGAGACTCATTGTTTTTCTCTGCGTTGCTTCAGTTCACACTGTCTGGTGTTCCTTGGACTCTATTATCTCAATCTGCATAAATAAAGCCACCAAGTTGAATAGCACTGGCAGTGCTGGGAAATACTGCTGTGTAAAACACAGTGAGAATGTGATCACAAATGTCATTTTTTTCCCTCTTCAGTATCATGGCCACATTCAAACTGCAACTGTTGCCAGAATGATCAAACTTATGCTGTTGTATAAGGTGCAGTCCACAGACAGAATGTATCTAATTATGAATAGTATGTAGAGCAGTGGCAAACCGTTATGTTTGATCCATCTGAGGACAGACATCTGGCCCCAAGCCCCCAAGATATTCCCCTCCTCTAATAGTCCTGATGACCCAGACCCCCACTCTCCATCCCTCTCCATTGCTCTAGTTCACTCCGTATCCTCTTCCTTTCTTTCTTTCTGCTCGCTGAGAACATATCACCAGAGAGCGAGAACTCCAGAAGTCGGCTTTTTAATCCCTGCACTGATTCTCCCATCAAAGCCCTATGTGTCTGTCTTAGGGTCGTCATTTAAAACTGTTTGCTATCGGGGCATGCACACAGTGTGCTAATGTTCGGAAAGGGCTCTTCATTAGCTGATAGAGGTGGCAGCCTCTCTATGCCTCTTTGTTTGTCTTTGTTTTAGTCATTAGGCTAAGCTCAGGCTCAGTCAGCCATTGTGTCAGTCCCAAAGAGGTAATGTTTACTGTGCATTAGGGACCTGGATGAACTGTGTGAATAAAAAGCTATACTAAAACCTACAACATACAATCTATCCCGTCACTGAATGGAACCCACTCTTTAACACACTCTATTTTTAACACATCATCCCTAATAACAATGTGTGGACTCTTATGGTGAGGAACAGTCGCTCACGCTTTGGTATAATGGTAGAAAGGAAAGAACAGCCCCCACTTGAATATTTTTGGTGAACGGTGGGATATAATGTTCTCTCCTGGAGATAAGGGTCTTTCCAGTGAATCTTTAAAACAAAGCTAAACCGGACTGGACTCCTGGAATCTAAAGCAGTATTTCCCAGTTCTGGGCCTGTCATTCTGAAGGGGTAAACAGTTTTTTTTTGTTTTATTTCTTTATTTTTTATAAATACCGGATTCAAGTGAAATGCTAGATGGCGAGTTGATTAGTTGAATAATTGTGTTAGTGCTAGGGCAAAGACAAAACTGCAGCCTGTTGGGGTGCCAGGACTGGTAAGTGCTCTGACATGACATGCAGGATTTAGTCAGTGTGCGAGTGGAGCGGCAATTTAATCACACCGTGATGGGCCTGACCTTTTTCCTCCACTTTACTGATGCTGCTTGACAATTTCATTACCTTTCTCTCTCTCTCTCTCTCTCTCTCTCTCTCTCTATTTCTCTCTCTCTCTCTCTCTATTTCTCTCCCTCTCTCTCTCCCTCTCTCTCTGTCTCTCTCTCTGTCTCTCTGTCTCTCTCTCTGTCTCTCTGTCTCTCTCTCTGTCTCTCTGTCTCTCTCTCTCTCTCTGTCTCTCTCTCTCTGTTTCTGTCTCTCAATTCAGCCATGCTTCCCATACACAGCTCTCCATGCTGCCCATACACAGCTCTCCATGCTGCCCATACACAGCTCTCCATGCTGCCCATACACAGCTCTCCATGCTGCCCATACACAGCTCTCCATGCTGCCCATACACAGCTCTCTATGCTGCCCATACACAGCTCTCCATGCTGCCCATACACAACTCTCCATGCTGCCCATACACAGCTCTCCATGCTGCCCATACACAGCTCTCCATGCTGCCCATACACAACTCTCCATGCTGCCCATACACAACTCTCCATGCTCTCCCCCAAAAGGATAGGCTGCCTTTCCTCATCAGAAAGATCCTTAAAACCTTTAATGAACAAAATTGTGGAAATTATTGTCTCTGACTGTTTCGTATTTTTTACATTGTGCTAGGAAATGAAGCTCTGTCTCTGGTTCAGCTATGGTGCAGTGATCGCACAACTTTTCCTCTACCGGGAGCCAGGTTTTTCTGTGCCTTCCCTTCTCACTGAGCCTGTACTTTGTCAAGGTTTTTCTGAGGTTTTGATCACTCACCACAGTCAAATAGTTTTCCATGGTGTACTGTCGGTTTAGGGCCAGATAGCACTGCATTTTGCTTTGTGCTTGTGTTCTCTCTCTCTCAATGTCTCTTTCTCTCTCTCTCTCCATGTCTCTGTCTCTCTCTCTCTCTCTGTCTTTCTCTGTCTTTCTCTGTCTGTCTTCGTCTCTCCATGTCTCTGTGTCTCGGTCTTTCTCTCTCACTATCTCTATGTCTCTGCCTCTCTAGTAAAGGTTAAATGCGGCTCTGTCTCGGGGCAGTGAGCACAACCTGTCCTGTTTCGGTAGCCAGACTTGCTTGTGACAACCAATTTTTATGGCAAGGCTATGATCACTGAATCTGTTAATCAGTTTTCTATCAGTCACAGTGGAACTAATAAAAAAAAATCCTCCTTAGTTAGTCAAGATTAGAGTCAATCATAAACTGTGGCATCCCTCAAGGGTCAGCACTAGGACCTGTTTGCTTGCAGCTGTGTATACACTACCACTTCGCCAGATCTGTAGACAACACAGTATCCAATTTCACTGCTACACAAACAACATACAAGTGTACATGAGAACCCGACATAACTTCTGCTCGGCCATCCTTGTCCAACTATTTGGATGTTGTAAAATATTGGATTCAAAGCCACTTCCTCCACCTCAACACCAGTAAGAATAAGGTATTGCTGATCATCCCCCATCTGCAGACTTCTTCAATATCTCCTCCTTCAATATCTCAATCTCAGTTATAACAAACTGTGTGTGAAAATCGACCTGGCTCTCTTTTCATGCACATATTTGTCATGTCTTTAAAACATAATCTGAAGAACATCTCTTGCCTAGGGCTGCACGATTTGGATAAAAAACTGAATCGCAATTTCTTCAACAAACATTGCAATTACGGTTATGATCTGCGGTTTTTATACATGGATGTAAAGTGTAGATAATCTCACTTAAAAATAGATATCAGGTATTTAAGTAATCTACAAAAATACCTACAGCACCCGCAAGAAAAACTATTACGGAAGTACGATGGGTGCCTGTTGCCTCGCGTGAAGCGCACCTCATTCATCTTTTTTTGGAGCTGAAAATCATGGAAGTTGGCGATTTGGATATTGCACATGTCAGTATTGCAATTTTGATTATAATTTGATTAATCGTGCAGCCCTACTCTTGCCTGAGACTCTCTCTGACCACTTCTGTTGCAGAAAAGCTTATCCATGCCTTTGTTTTCTCCAGGATCTATTGTGGGAATGCATTAATTGGCAGACCGCTTGCAACTTCAATTAAAATTACAGCTTAATCAGAACGGTGCTGGAAGAATCTTATAAGTCTGCCCACATCACCCCCATTGTTGCTAACCCCTATTCGTTGACTGTCCCTCAAATAAATTACTTTCTAATTCTCCTCCTGGTCTACAAATCCAGACATGGCATCAGACCCGCTGACCTGTCTGATCTAATATCGCCTTAAAGCCCAAATCACACGACAAACGAATGTCAACGGCGTCATTATTGCATGTGTAATTTTGAAATGGTCAGTTCAAATTAGAGACACCACTACTGCAAACATTCTTTGTTTATTTAGCTATGTTGACACTTTGCTAGGAACTTGTCTGAATTTGTGTTGAAAAGTATTTATCATGGGTAAGCAGTGGTTGACTTTGGCCTTCTAATTTTAGGCTAACAGCGTTCCGATTCCTTTTTTAGGACAAGCCCTATTAACACATACGTTTTCATTAACATATTCCAATGTGCGATTTGTCCATTCCTGCACTTATTTTATCCCAAGTCAAGCACTGTGGGTAAGTGAGTGTTCGACTATTTGTAATTCAAATATAACTTGATGATTAGTTAGCTTTTAACAGGGGTAATTGTTAACTAAATTGTCTTCAATTTAACAATTTACCAGCTCAACTACAGCCTATTGTACTGATTGGATTTACACATCTATATGTTCTACTTGAAATGGCTACTACTATCAAGCTAGCTGATGCTTGCACACAAGCTCAAATTTACTAACTACATATGCAACGAACAGTAAATACGAGATGACCCGGGGAGTCTTGAAGAAAATTCATGCCAAACAATTTCCTTACTTGGTGTTTTCTGTGTTACAGCTATTTTGAGCAAGAGATGTGCATGTAGACGTGAGAAAATAGACTTAGTGTCTAATTTTAAGCGCACTGACGCTGTTGAGGTCCTGATGCTTGTGGCCCATCTGTACTCTTTCAGTCATTCCCATGCATTCTGTCTGCATTGTATACTCGCGCATATGCGAGTACGCGAGTCGTCCCATTTGGCCTTAAGAACGTCCACACACCAAGTGCTTTCAAGAACCCTGACCCAGCTGCCCTTCTCCCGACCAGTGCTACTACTGTATACTGCTTCCAGTCAGAGAGAAGTGGCCTGTAGCGTCAAACCATTGAGATGCCTCCTTTCTGTCACCCCTTATTTTTATAATTTAGGATAAAGCTTATTGCAAATGAATGTTGGCAAATTATCTCAGTGGTGCCAGTTCTGAGGGGTCTTTTTCAAGGCAGTATTTAATCAACTAGCTATGTAAGGTTTATAAAAAACCTGAGTTAGATGGGTATTTTAAACTTTTTTTGGAAAGCTAAACTTATAAACTGTTCTTGTATGTTGAGTCTCGCAAGTGTAAAAATATTCAGGATATATGCATATACACTACCGTTCAAAAGTTTGGGGTCACTTAAAAATGTCCTTGTTTTTGAAAGGAAAGCTAGTATTTTGTCCATTAAATTAACATCAAATTGATCAGAAATACAGTGTAGACATTGTTAATGTTGATTGATTTTTAATGGAAAGAAACTAAGAAAGAATCTACATAGGTGTACAGAGGACCATTATCAGCAACCTATATTCCAATGGCACGTTGTTTGCTAATCCAAGTTGATCATTTTAAAAGGCTAAATGATCATTAGAAAAGCCTTTTGCAAATTTTAGCACTGCTGAAAACTGTTGTGCTGATTAAAGAAGCAATAAAACTGTCCTTTAGACTAGTTGAGAATCTGGAGCTTTAGCAATTGTGGGTTCGATTATAGGCTCAAAATGGACAGAAGCAAATAACTTTATTCTGAAACTCATCAGTCTGTTCTTGTTCTGAGAACTGAAGGCTATTCCATGTGAGAAATTGCCTACAGACTGTATAACGTGGTCTATTACTCCCTTCACATAACAGCACAAACTGGCTTTAACTAGAACAGAAAGAGGAGTTGGAGGCCTCTGTGCACAACTGAGCAAGCGGACAAATACATTAGAGTGTTTAGTTTGAGAAACAGATGCCTCACAGGTCCTGTGAACTTGCAGCTTCATTAAATAATACCCGCAAAACACCAGTCTCAACATCAACAATGAAGAGGCGACTCCGGGATTCTGGCCTTTTAGGCAGAGTTGCAAAGAAAAAGCCAAATGACTGGCCTGTAAAGAGAAAAGATTAAGATGGGCAAGAGACACCAGACAGAGGAAGATTGGGAAAAAAAGTGTTATGGACAGACTAATCTAAGTTTGAGGTGTTCGGATCACAAAGAAGAACATTCGTGAGACACAGACCAAATGAAAAGATGCTGGAGGAGTGCTTGACGCCATCTGTCGAGCATGGTGGCGGCAATGTGATGGTCTGGATGTGAAGTGGTAGATTTGTACAGGGTAAAAGGGATCTTGAAGAAGGAAGGCTATCACTCTATTTTACCCTGTGGACGCCGCTTGATTGGAGCCAATTTCCTCCTACAACAGGACAATGACACAAAGCACAGCTCCAAACTGCAAGAACTGTTTAGGAAAGAAGCAGTCAGCAGGTATTCTGTCTATAATGGAGTGGCCAGCACAGTCACTGGAACCCAACCCCATTGAGCTGTTTGACCGTAGGAGCAGCTTAACCATACAATACATAAGAAATGCCCATCAAGCCAATCAAACTTGTGGGAGGTGCTTCAGGAAGTGTTGGGTGAAATTTCTTCAGATTACCTCAACAAATTGACAACTAGAATGCCAAAGGTCTGCAAGGCTGTAATTGCTGCAAATGGAGGATTCTTTGACGAAAGCAGAGTTTGAAGGGCACAATTATTATTTCAATTAAAAATCATTATTTCTAACCTTGTCAATTATTATATTAAATATTCATTTTGCTATATTTTCTATTCAAACTCATTTCATGTATATGTTCATGAAAATCAAGGAAATTTCTAAATGATCCCAAACGTCTGAACGGTATTGTACATTGAGGTGTATACATGACATGTTTTTCAGTATTCTTCTCTCCTCCACCCGTCTGCCTCTGTCTGGTTTGAGCTCTCATTATAGTGAATGTCCTTAGGCCTTTTGCAACATTTTCAACTATCTGTTTTTAGTCTTTTTCACCATGCACATACATTCATACCTCTCCATAACCTGTTTCTTTTTTTTTCTGGGAGAAGATCAGCCGAGAGCGAGCAGACATTATCTCGAAACAATCTATATTAGCATAATTTAAACTGTTTATTTACCAAGCATGATTTTTAGTAAGTGGCAGACCGGGTCATTTAATCCTGTTTTGTTTTTTTAATTACTGTTTCCACTCTAGTGACAGGGCTGCTATGATCTGATTATACTTTCAAACCGAACATAACTCCCCACCTACCTCAACGAGTTGCTTATAAGAAAGCATTTTACCCTCTGTACTAATTGTCTTAACAAACATTATACCTTTTTTATAATTTTTTGCTGTGAAAATTGGTTTACCTTTTAGTAATATATTTGTTTAGACATATTATTTGCTCTAATATCTTATCTGTGTCTTGAAGATAGAACTAACTGTAACCAACTCTATATGGATTCATTTAAAAAGGTATGTGTTTTAACAGTGTTCCATCATCTATCTATTTAAAATGATACATTTTAAACTGTACCATGGAGCCCTACATATATTGAGGTATAACAGAGGCTTTCAGATATTGATGTAAAGCGTTAACATTCAATAATTTAACACCTCCCAACTCATATTTGTTATTTAAATATGCTCGTGTTACTTTGAATTACCATACCAATTAAACTAAAATACTTTTTTTTTCTCCACATGATTTGAGAAAATTAACTTGGTGTACCTAGTGCCATGAATAAATAAGTGAATTGTGGGATGACCAGGGAGTTGACCAAGGCAACTTCACCACTAATAATTGGAGCAGTTCATTCCAATGCTCCAATTATCCTATCAAAGTTACTAGAGCTGAGAGCTGTAAACTTTTGCGGTATGTGTATACCAAGGACATCCACTTCAGCAGCCCATTTGACAGGAAGACCTATTTAAAGCGTGTTCCGTTTAATGATCCAATATGTAATATCATAATTGGGTTTTAGGCCAGAGAGATTGGAAAAGTGATCTAGGTCCTCAATGAGAAAGCACAGTGATTCCCTTTGTGGACTATTTAGAGAACTTGAGTCTTTGTTTTCAGACTCTGGATTTCTAAACATTTAATTTTATTATTTGTTCTGATTTTAGTAACTAGCATTTCAGTGGATTAATTAATAATGAATAAATACGGGGACAGTGGGCATCCTTGTTTTATACCCCGTAAAATGTAAGTGGCTTAGATATTTATGTATAAAATCTAGTTGGTCTTTATCAAAGGGCTTTTGAAATTCTGCTTGGAAGATCAGGCCAGATATATTAGCCTTTTCGTATTGTTCCAATAATTTAGTTATGTTATCTCAAATATATTGTCCATAGATAAAATATGTATGATCTAGTGTTGTCATGATACCAAAATTTGGACTTCGATACTGATACCAAGTGTAGTATTGCGGTACTTGATACTGAAACAAGACTAATGATTTAATTGAAATGGAGTAATTCGACAATGGTTTAGTCTTTTATTTTCAATTGAAACTTTTTACAATGTGTATAGAAATGTAAGCATAAATAAAATGAGCTTTAAATAGACAGAATACTTAAAAATATACAACTGAAAATAAAATATATTTTGCAAAAAAAAAAATCACTAATATGAACACAGAATTTGAACATTGAACGATTTTATGAATATATATAATTTTGTAAAAAATACATATTTCTGTCGAATTTAATTCATTATTTTATTCCTGGATTCATTTATGACTATTTGCAACAGGATTTGTATCACACAACACACACCTGTCGCTCATTAAAAACCTTTTATAGAGGTTTGGGTGACTGTCATTTAAATGCTTAGCGATGTTCCTAGTGCTACCTCCCTTCCCTGAACATGATTTGAAGCACTGCTTGCATATCGGTGCTTCTAAATTTTGGGGGTCGCCTTTTCATTGGCTAGGAAACCAAAGTAGTGCCATATCTCACTCCGAGCTCCTTGTTTATCAACAAGTTTTGGTTTTGCAGCCGCAAGTTCTCCACCTGTAGCCATCGCTAATCCACGACTATCCTCCTTTTGCCCCTTGGCTCCGGCTCAAACACACACCGGCCGCACATAGCAGAGCACGGGCGTGACGTCACACGCAGGTCCACTTTTCTTAAAGACACAGTACACTACAGCACTTTTATCACTGAGGTTCAACTGCCTGTTTCGGCGCATAAAAGTACCGTTTTTTCTTAATGCCAGTATAGTACCGTTCCTAAAAAGCCAGTGGCTCGGTACAGTACCACTACCGGTATACCGTGCAACACTAGTATGATCACGATGAATTATGTCCGGTGCACATTTTTTCGCATATTTTCCACATAATTTTTTACATGAATGTCACATATGTTTTATATTTTTAGTACAGTGTGTGTTATCAGAATAATGTCCTTTCTTCCATCAACTACCATGACACAAAGCTGCTAACTGCATCTCCCTAACAGCTTGCGGACTTGCAGGGTCAGTTGTACGTTGCCATAGCAACCAGATTCACACTGCTTTGAGCTAGAATTGCAATATCTACCAAATTGAAAGAGAGTTGAACATGGTAAGGTTTTAACTCCTAAGTGGATCCAGTTTGTTTAAGGCATTTACAAATATTTTTCTCACATATTGGCTTTACTAAATAATGCACAGTGCCTTCAGAAGGTATTCAGACCCCTTCACTTTCTCCACATTTTGTTGTGTTATGGACACCATTCATAATTAAAAAAAAAAAAAACTTTTGCCATCAATCTAAACACAATACCCCATAACGACAAAGCAAACAAAAGTTTTACAAATGTGTGAAAATTTATAGAACATAAATAAATTGAAATATCTAATATACATCATTGTTCAGTCCCTTTATTCAGTACTTTATAGAATGGCCTTTGGCAGCGATTACAGCTTCCAGTCTTCTTCAGAATGCCTTTACCAGCTTTGCACTCCTGGACTTTAGGTAGTTTGTTTTATTATTCTTTTTCTTCATTCTCTCAGATGTCATATGCCTTTTACTCAGGAGTGGCTTACACCTAGCCACTCTACCAAAAAGGCCTGATTGATGGAGAGCTGCAGTGATTGTTGTCTTTTGGCAGGTTCTCTCATAATCTGCAGAGAAACTCTGAAGCTCTGTTACCGTGGTGATTGGGTGCCTGACCAAGGCCTTTCTGGCCTGGTTACTTAATTTGGCTGGATGGCCAGCTCTAAGAAGAGTCTTGGTGGTTCCAAACTTCTTCCATTTCACAATGATTACTGTATATGGACACTTGTGGGCCTTTCTAAATCATGTCCATCCATTGAACTTGCCACAGGTGTTTCCACCAATCAAGTTCTAGAGACATGGTGATGAAAGGACGCAGGACTTTTTAGATCTAAGATCTACTTAGTTTGTTGTGGCAAAGGGTCTGAAAACGTATGTAAATTAAAGATTCTTTTTGCTTTGTTGTTATGAGGTATTGTGGGTTAATAGATGGCAACAAAAGCCTGTTCAATCTACAACCCACTTTCCAAAAAAGTTGGGACGTTTTGTAAAATGTAAAGACAGAATGCAATGATGAGCAAATCATTTAAACCCTATATTCAATAGAAAATAGTACAAAGACAACATCAAATGTTGAAACTGAGACATTTTGTCTTGAAAAATATATGACCACTTATATATTGTGAATTTGATGCCAGCAACACTTTAAAAAAAAAAAAAAGCTGGGACAGGGGGCAACAAAAGACTGGAAAAGTTGTGAAATCCTAAAAAAAATCCTGGTAGATCATCTCACAACTAAGTAGGTTAATTGGCAACAGGTCAGTTGCATGATTGAGTATAAAACAGCATCCCAGAGAGGATGAGTCTTTCAGAAGTTTACAGTGGATATAAAAAGTCTACACACCCCTGTTAAAATGCCAGTTTCTTGTGATGTAAAAGAATGAGACAAAGATAAATCATGTCAGAACTTTTTCCACCTTTAATGTGACCTATAACGTGAACAATTCAATTGAAAAACAAACTGAAATCTTTGAGGGGGAACAATAAAAAATTAAAAACTCACAAAAACCTGGTTGCATAAGTCTGCACACCCTTAAACTAATACTTCGTTGAAGCAACTTTTGCTTTTATTACAGCACTCAGTCTTTTTGGGTAGGAGTCTATTAGCATGGCACATCTTGACGTGGCAATATTTGCCCACTCTTCTTTGCAAAAGCGCTCCAAATCTGTCAGATTGCGAGGACATCTCCTGTGCACAGCCCTCTTCAGATCACCCCACAGATATTCAATTGGATTCAGGTCTGGGCTCAGGCTGGGCCATTCCTAAACGTTAATCTTCTTCTGGTGAAGCCATGCTTTTGTGGATTTGGATGTGTGCTTTTGGTCGTCGTCGTGCTGAAAGGTGAACTTCCTCTTCATCTTCAGCTTTCTAAAGGACGCCTGAAGGTTTTGTGCCAAAATTGCCTGGTATTTGGAACTGTTCATAATTCCCTCCACTCTGACTAAGGCCCCGGTTCCAGCTGAAAAAAACAGCTCCAAAGCATGATGCTGCCACCACCATGCTTCACTGTGGGTGTGGTGTTCTTTGGGTGATGTGCAGTGTTGTTTTTGCGCCAAACATACCTTTTGG